>PVJO010002425.1:0-144068 GCA_004026905.1 Hystrix cristata
GGCTGCTAAACCACATGGTCAAGTATAGTCCCAGCAACGACCCCACTCCTCCGGTACCAAATTCTGTTTTAGTTACTTTTCTCTCGTTGTTGGGACAGAATACCCGACACCCAAAGTTAGGGGAAGAAAGGTTTATTAGCTCACAGTCTGCAGAGGTTTCAGTCTATAGTCCGCTGGGTCCGAGGCGGCGGGGCTGGCAAGGCAGACGGGAGCTGGCCGGCCTCAAAGTAAAGTGAGGAAAATGCCAGGAATGTATGCAAATCAGCAATGCAAACAAGCAGCTAGTTAAGCATTCTTCCTCTATTATCTAGGCTACCTGCCCTCAGGGCAGCCCACACTCTAGATCCAGCTATCTCTTACCACATGAGGCTTTGGGGGAACATCTAGACACAAACCATAACAGGCTGGATAGGCACTTGACCCTTTTTAATGAAGAATTTTACTGTTTTTTGGAGACAAACTCTATGTATTCCAGGCTGGCCTTGACCTCATTAGTACTCACAGCTAGCCTGGCCTCAAATTCACAATCCTCCTGCCTCAGCTTCTACAGTGCTGAGACTACAGGCATGCATAACTACTGCCAGCTTGAAGAATTTTTTTTTATAATCCTTTGTACTAAGAACCAACTAGACACTCAGAAGACAATACTAAAAGTCAGTACCCAACATAGGCTGAAGCGATAACTTTCCTTCTAAGGCAATGTCTCAAATGCTTTCCCCTACAAGTTTCTTTTATCAGCACCTATACAAAGCTTCCAATTTAAGTTTCTGAAGTCAATTCAGATTTTTAAAATTGTTTCCGTTTGAAAACATCATCCTCCCTATGATAGTTAACCTCCCAAATTCTTGAAGAACTGAGGGAAATAAGAAAACTAAAAGCTCAAAGTCTGGTA
This sequence comes from Hystrix cristata, assembly GCA_004026905.1. NCBI lineage: Eukaryota > Metazoa > Chordata > Mammalia > Rodentia > Hystricidae > Hystrix > Hystrix cristata. The sequence continues at coordinate 893 of PVJO010002425.1, forward strand.
CAGACTCACTCTGGTTTGGATATATTCATTAATCCTCATTCACACACTGATGGTATGTAGAGGTATGCCCGTCTAGATGGCATTACTGACTTGATGAGCAGAGACTGGAACTACTACGCCACCAGGTCTCCTGGTCCCTCCATCATGCTATGATGCAGCAGAAAAGCTCACACAGATGTCAGTACCACCTTCCTGGACTGTCTCCAGAACTGTGAGCCAAGTAAACTTCTGTTCTTTATAAAATTACTCAGCCTCAGAGACATTTGTCACAGCAACAGAGGGTAGACAAAGATTGGTCTTAAAATAGAGCATCTCTTTACAGATGCCCAAAGTAGATGGACTCTGGCTTTAGGCATAAATTTTATATTCTCAACTCTATCTTTTCCATCCTCAGCATAAGAACCTATCCTCTCCCATAGCTCCTCAGTTACCAAAACTCAGCACAAAATTGCTCAAGGTAAGCCAGGCACAGTGGCGCACACCTGTAATCTTAGTATCTAGAAGACTGATGCAGGAGGATCACAAGTTTGAGCCCAGCCAGGGCAATTTAGTGAAATCCTATCCCAAAATAACTAAAAAAAATAGGCTGGTGATGTAGTTAGGTAAAAAGGCCCTATGTTTAATACTCAGTACTGAAAACTAGTAAAGCAAACAGTGCCTTTAGGCCCTCAGGTGCAGGGTATTATAAAGGGTCTCTTCAGGGCTAGAAAGGCCAGAGCACAAAAACAACCAAAGAAGAGTTGGGGAGGAGGAAAATAAGTCAAAGGACAGACAGACCACTAAATTGCATCTATATCACAATTATAATAATGTGGAAATTCTCTATGTTGATGATGAACAATGCTGGTAAAGAAACACAGAAAACTATGAACAGCTAATGTGTGTGATGGTAGCAGGCTAATGGATTTATTTTTCATTATTTATTAGAAAACATTCTAAGAACACAAAACAAAATCTATCCTATCCTGCCTGCTTCTTTCTAGCCTTTTTGTGTGTGTGGTACTGGATACTGAACCCAGGGCCTTCGCACTTAGCCCTTTTTAAATTTTTTCATTTTGCGACAGGGTCTCACTAAGTCATAAGTCACTGAATTGCTCAGGTTGGGCTTGAATTTTTTATCTTCCTGCCTCTGCCTCCTAGAGTGCTGGAATTACAGGTGATCACCATGCCCAGTTTCTTTCTAGACTTTCAATCAGCACATTATTATAGTTTCTATAGAAACTACACTTGGACTCTTTTATAAAATCTCTGCTTCACCCCCAAATTCTAGTCCCTGGAAATAACAACAACAGGACACCAAATATCATTTGTCTCCATTAATTCTTTCAAATAACTGACTGACTTCAGTCAGCCAAGACTACTGAAATCAATGACTTATAAAGTCCTAGCGAGCCCACAGAGTATCCTTTCTGAGAAAGTACTTCTTTTTTGCAGGGGTGGGATGGAGTGTGGAGGTGGGGTGCTGCGGCTTGAACCCAGGGCACAAGCACTCTTCCACTGAGCTAAAACCCTCAATTCCCTAAGAAAGTCGTTTTGTGTGTATCTGTGTGTGTTTTTGTTGTTTTCTGTGCTGGAGATCGAACTCAGGGCCCTACGCTTGCTAAGCACATTCTCTATCACTGAGCTAAATCCCCAACCCCTTAAGAAAGCATTTCTAAGAAGAGTTTGGATACTATTTTTTTCTACCTATCAAGAAAACCAAAATGCTCTCCCACCCCACTCCCAGTATTGGGGATTAAATCCAGGGCCTTCACACTGAGCTACATCCCTTGCCTTCTGAATTATTTTCATTTTGAGACAGGGTCTTATGCTAAATTGCCCAGACTGGATTTGAATTTGTGACACTCCTGCCTCGGCCCCCCAGTGCCGGGATTATAGGCAAGCACTACCATGCCCAGCACAAAATGCTGATTCTGAAACATCAATTTTGGCAGCTTTAAGAGAACAGACACGAAGAAATTCAACATCTATCACAATCATGTTAGTGGCTGTTTGCACTCACCCACATTAGGGCAACTGGAAGTTTCTCTAGAGCAGTGCTTCTCCAATTTTAGTTTTTTGAGACAGGTCTCATTATGTAGTTCAGGCTGGCCTTGAACTCACTGTATTGCCCAGACTGGCCTTGGATTTACTGTGATCCTCCTACCTCAGCCCCCTGGGTTCTTGGATGGATTACAAACATGTGCCACCATACCCAGTTCTCCAATTTTAATATAAGCACAAATCTTTTTATTTTTTCCAAGGTTTTACATTTATTAAAGGTAGGAAAAGAAACAGGCTCTGTGCAGAAGAGTTTGGGCCAAGAAAAAGTAGGAAAACAAGTATATGCTACCGAGTGAGAGTTAACCATCGTGCAAGAGAGAACACTGGCCCACTCAAATCTTTTTTTAAAACACTGATTTCAGTGGGTTGGTCCTTGGACTTGCATTTCTTTTCTTGTAGTACTGACAACTAAACCCACGGCCTTCACCCTGAGCTACATCCCCAGTCCTTTTGAGATAGTGTCTCACTAAATCGCCATGTTGCCTGGGCTGGACTCAAACTTTCGATCCTCTTGCCTTGGCCTCCCAAGTGCTGGGATTACAGCCGTATGCCACAACACCTGGCTCATACAGAACCTGAACTTTTAACACACTTGCAGGTGGCATGAATGCTACTGATCTGTGACTACACTTTGAATAGCTAGAGTCTCTCTTCCAGGTTAGTCATCCCATCCTTATTCAGCACCATTTTCTTGGTTGTGCTTACTCTTCTCAACGAGCACCTTCAGTGGTTCCCTGCTGCCTTCCAGATCAAAGTCAATCTTAGGCCTGGCTTACTTTTTAACCTTTTCTCACACTATTCACCAAACATAAAAGGCTAAATACGAGTTAATCCCAATCCCCTAGGGGTTCACGCTCTAGAGAAAGATTTCCTGCTAATCTGCGTGTTAATAAGCAGAACAGTTCCAAAGACAGAATGCATGATGGCTTAGCATAGTCAAGGAGCATTTTCTTATAACTTTACCTACATATTGAACTGTATGATTATGGACTAAGGTATGAAAGCATTTGGTTTCTTTTGTGATTGGCATTATGGAAATATAATTACTAGATTACTTTAATCTTGACTGCTTCTAATAATCTTCAAATAAGTTCTGTAAATTATTTCAAACTGATTTCTATACTAGTTCTTAAACATTAATATGTTTGTAATTTAAATATCAGCTCAGTGCCAGACTTAGTGGCAGAGAAAGGAGGGGTGCTGTTCAGTGGAAGGTCTGCTGCTGCTGCTGAGACACCCTAGCGGCAGTACCACAGCAGGGCCACAGAAGAACCCTGAAGGCTACATGGACTTACATGTACTTGATGTCACTAAATCAAGCATACAGGAAATCAAGATGAGGGTCTCCATTCATGCTTATGTAGTAAGTGAATTGAACTGGCAAAGTCAACATTATGCTAGTTATCATTCCTCACATACCTGTATTCTCCAGAGCATCCAGATTCTTTCCATAGAATTAAAACACTACTTGTGGCATGCTCTAAAGCTTTAATTGAAGAAGGTGATATTCAGTTGCTGCTCACAGTAATTGATACCCCAGCATCTTGGGGTGCAGCAGATAATAGTTATTGCTGACAGCCTGTTATTGACTACATTGATTATAAATATGAACACTGCCTAACTCCAGAATCTTGAGTAAATGGCTGTCTGATGCCTGATAACAGGGTACAGCAGGTTTTACACATCATTCCTTCTTTGGGACATGGACTTAAAGCATTGGATATTGAGTTTATGGAGTGTCTGAAGGAGTACTGTTCTACTTACTAATAAAGCAGATATGCTCACACTACAGGAAAGCCAACAGTTTAAAACATGGATAATGAAAGAAATCCAAGAATATAAAATATTTTCTCTCATAAAATGTAAGTCAAGAGAGTAAACCAAGGGGTTGGGGATTTAGATCAAGTGGTAGAGCACTTGCCTAGCAAGCACAAGGCCCTGAGTTCGATCCCTAGCAGTGCTCCCACCAAAAAAGAGAAGAGTAAGTCAAGGCCTGAATATGAATTTCTAGAAGCAAAGAATAAAGAAAATAAGTTTGTTAACAAGACTAGAAAGAGAATCAAGAAGTAAAAAAAACTTGTTAACAAGATAATAAGGACTGTTACCTTGTGCTGTGATGGGCAGTAACACTGTTACTGAAGTTAATGGTGAGAGGGGCAGAGGAAGGCAGTGTCCTTGGGGTGTTGCTTAAGTTGAAACTGGTGAACAGTGAATTTACAATTGTAATATACTCAAAGAGCACACATGCAAGAATTGAGGTGTCACAAATAATGTACACTATGAGAACTACAGAAGAAGAAAGCTGGCAGTTGTGATTTATACTAGAGTTGATACTAGTAAGAATAAAGGGCAGCTCACTAAGAGCACTTTGGTACAAATGGAAGAAAGAAGGGAGCATGTAGCTAAGATGAAGATGATGGAAATAAGCTGATATATGAGATTAAGGTGAAAGAAACTCTTTAAAAACCGAAAACTCTGAAGCAAAGCTCCAACAGTATCATGAGCAAAAGAAAATATGGAAGCAGAGCTAAAAGAATTAGAAAACATTAATTTGAAAATGAGAAAGCAAACAAGCTCAGCTCTTAGAAGTGTGTGTGTGTGTGTGTGTGTGTGTGTGTGTGTGTGTGTGTGTGTGTGAGAGAGAGAGAGAGAGAGAGAGAGAGAGAGATGCCGGTGATTGGGCTTGCTAGACAAGCACTGTGACCACTAAGCTAAATCCCCAGCCCCAGCTCTTAGAATTTTAGAGCAACAAAAGGCTCTGAAAAGCCTGGAAAAATCAAGAAGGAAGGAAGGTCTCTCTCACAAACCAATGACTGTCCCATAGCTGTCAGTAAGTCATCTCAGACTTCAGTGTTTGTTGGATCTGTGAGACCAATATCCATCAATTTTATACACAATGATGGATTTAACAACATGACAAAATTATTTTGTTCCTAATGAATATTAAGATGCCTTGAGTTGTCCAGGGTATCGTGTACTTTAAAAGTAGTAGCTCTAAGTACCTTTCTACATCCCCATCCTCTTTTTTTTTTTTTAAACATCTTCAATTTAAAGCAAGAGAACATTTTACTGCTGTATAATCATGTTCTGGTGATTTTGTTTACAGGATTTTCCAAAATAAAACAACTCTGGAAGGTATCTATTTAAGATAAATTATGCTTCTCTATGATAATTATAATATAAAAGTTCCATTTAATGCAGCACATAACTTAGTCTAACACATTTGACACTTTTGTTGTTTAAAAATACACATAAAAAACGTGTGCTTACACTGCACCTAAACCATTTTTATTTATTTTTTAGACCACTTTTATAAGACTCTTTCTTGATTTGTCCATTTTGGATTCTTTAAATACATATTATTCTTTTTTTGTGTCCTCTTTAGTCCGAATCTCACTACTGCTTTATATTTTTAATAACATTTAATTTAGCAATTTTCTGTATATCGGTCCTTGTAAAATATAACAGAACATCTTTTATATGGTATGAACCAAAAAGGAAACTTTCTTTTAGCTCTTTTTATACTTTATAGTAAGTAGCAGGAGGAAGATGCATTTACAGTTAAATTATTCCTAGGCAAAACTGAAGCTAAATGACCAACCTGTTTCTACCTATGCACAGTCTGTTTAAATAAAATGAAAATAATAGACTTTGTGTGTGTGATAATGGGATTGAACTCAGGACCTCTGCACTGAGTTACAGCCCTACTAAATTGCTGAGGCTGGATTTGAACTTATAATCGTGCCTCAGCTCCTAGAGTGCTGGGATTATAGGTGTGTACACCATGCCCACATACTCTTGAAAATAAAAATGTGTCATCATGCTCCATTTAACAGTACTCATGGTGCATTCCTGTTATTACTGTAAAAAATTCACACAACAATGTTGTAATGTAACCAAAGGTCATACACCATATTCACAAACGGAAGACTTAACGTTGCTAAAAACTACTTCCCAGAAAATGAATAAACATAGCCAGTGTAACCCCAATAATAATACCTACCTTCAAGCAATTCAATGGCAGAAGACTTTTTAATAAATAGTGGTGAAATAACCGGATAGCCATATGGGGGAAAATGAACCTCTGCCTACCATATAAAAACAAATTCTTAAATCGTAGTGACTCACGAGTAAAAGCAAAACATAACTATAAAGCTTCTCTATGAAAGTACCTCTGTAATCTAAGGTTGAGGGGAGATGCAGAGAAGCAAAGATTTCTTATGTAGGACTCAAAATGGAAAACTGATAAACAGGGTATTTTCAAAATATAAAACTTCTGCCAATCAAGACACATTACAAATAACTAGGAAAGCCACAAAACATGAGAAAATATCTATGACTATACCTGACGAATGGCTAGTAGATAAATTATAGAAAAAATTGTAACTCAAAAGTTTAAAAAATCTTAATTTTTAAAAGGGCACAAAATCTGAAAAGCACATCAGAAGACTATATCAATGACCAGTAAGAACTTGAGTGTTCTGCACTCTGCAATTTAAGCAATGAGATAAAAGGATACAACTACCAGATGGCTAAAATGAAAAGGAATACTCCACATTTTTTCAACATTTGGTGTTAATCAAAATTTCCACACATTCTCATACAATGCTATAACTACTTCGAAGAAGGCCCGTCAACTTCTTATACAATTAAACACACAGCATCCTATGACCCAGCAATTTTACTCCTAGGAATTCAACTAGGAGAAATGAAAGTGTATGTCTACAAAAAAATTTATAGAAAAATGGTGATAGCAGCTGGGTATGGTGGTGCCTCAGCACTTGTAACCCCAGAACTCTGGGAGGCTGAGACAGGAGGACTACAAGTTCAAGTCTAGCCTGGGCCACTTAATGACTTAGCAAGACCTTTCCTCATTCCCACCCCTGTCAAAAATTCGGTATTACCTTTATTTTCTGTGTAGTCCAAGTGAATCTCAACAGAACAAAATGTGTATTACTCAGCAATAAAGGAATAAATGACTGATACAGGAAACATGGATGAATTTCAATTATAATAAAAGAAGCCTTACATACCTGTACATGTTCATAATTTATTTTAATTTCTAGAATAGACAAAACTAATACAAGGTCCACCCAAAAAATATATAAATATTTTAATACTAAATTTACTGAGACATCATGAGGATAATACAAGTTACCTTTGGCCTCTACAAGTGGTGGTCATTAGTTTCCAGACATTTATTAGTACAGCAAACTGCTGCTTGGGTAACTTTGGTAAAAGTGTTCACTGAGATTGCTGTACATACATTTTCAGTTTCTTCTCTAAGGGCCAGCAGTGTAGTGAATTTTCTAGATATGTAACATCCTTTAGGATCCCCCACAGGTGAAAGTCTGCAAGTGTTGAATCAGGAGGACATGCAGGGAACTCAACTACAGGTCTTGGTCCTAGTCAGGGTCCTTGCAAATTCTCATCCAGATAAGTTCTCATGTCTTTGTGGTAGTGTGGCATCACTTGTAGTATCGACACAAGTGACTGATGTTGACGTCACCTGTTGTTGCTGTAGTATGATGTCTCAAAAAATTTAGTATTAAAATATTTATACAAGTTTTTCTTTTCCTGAAGTGTGTATACATTTTTTGGGGCAGACTCTATATGTGTAAAAAACTCTGGCTGCCTTTGGAGGGTAACAGTGGGGTAAGGCAAGAGAGAACTGTCCAATGTGACAGTACGAGTCTATCTTGGTAGGAGTTGGGTGTGTGCATTTATCAGAATGCATCTAATGACACACTTAAGATTTGTGTTTCACTCCATATAAATTTTACCTAAGAAGTTGTAAACAAATATTGAATACTAATCATTATATGCATACTGAAACATTTATACCCATGTCTTTAACTGAATTAAATCATAAGATATACTGAAAAATGGCTAGGGGATGCATTACTTTCCTGGTGCTGGGACAAAAATACCCAATATCCACAAATTAACAAAGAGGTTTATGTGGCTTGAGTTCACAGCAGGCCAGCTTCAGGAAGAAACAGCATGATAAAAGGGCCTGGTAGAGGGCAGCAGGTTAACCCACAGCATCCAGGAAGCAGAGACAGCAGGAAAAGCCAAGGACAAGAATAGACCCTTCCAGGTCACACCTCCAGTGACCCGACTCTGCCAACCAGGCCCACCTTCTAATATCCCGTTCAACTATCAAACTCATCAATAGATCAAAGCACTGATGATCCAATCAGCTTCCAAAAGCCCCACCTCTGAACATGTAAGACACTGGAGAGGACATTTTAGATCTAAATCATAATGGACAAATAAATGAATATCTGATAAGGCAACGATGATAAAATATCTATGATCAAACCTAGGTGTCATATGGGTATTAGCTTTATAATTTTTTCAGCTTTTCTGTTATGCTTGAAATGTTCATAATAAAATGCTGAGGAAAAAATGAAAAGGTCTGACTAAGTTAATTTGTTTGACACTAAGAACTGACTGAAAAATCAGGTTTTCTGGTAGACATTTTCCACAAATTAAGTTAAACCTCTCAGCCCAAAGTTTTTATAAAACATATTTAATACAAATGATAAAAGTTACTTGAAAGTATTTAATTAGGAAAGTTGTATTTTTGAACAATATTTTAATTTTCCCCAATTCTTTAGATATACTGAGTCAAATAAGGTGTCCCTAAGTGAAAAAAAAAAGACATAGTAGTTACCTGGAATATTGATTAAATATTTTGGTGTACCTCCCAGAAATGGTAACTCCATGTCTGACATGACTAGATAACAAATCTTTTCACAAGTTAGATTGTTTCCAATTCTTTCTTTTCAACAAATATGAAGGAGTAAATGAACTATCAGCAAGTAGATGACTCAAAGTAATGACATATGACTCATTTTTTGTATAAATCTCAAAGAGTTAAAAAAAAATTGAGACACTTATTTCCCATCTACTTATGTGATCAAGTTTACTCAGCACAAGATCTATAAAAACAAAAAATAGAAAAATACAGTTGGTGTTGAAAAACTGAGTCATCCCAGCAATAAGCAAGTCATCCAAGATTACATGAGTTTTATAAAGGCCTCATTTATCTCATCAAGAAGTATTTCCAATGAACAATTATTAAGTAACTTGTGAATCAAAATTTGTAACATTTAGGTTGCCTTAATCAGTTGTCCTATCAATCAACTGTCACAACAATCCAGAACACTGAACAGCCTTTTAGTTACAGGAAATAACTTAAAATTTCAATTTTATGTCTATTTGTTCCAGTTAAGTATGGTATGTGATCATCAAAAGACTTAAGCGTATTATACTAAGGTAAACCTCTGTGGGAGAGGTGGACTAAAAATATAAGTAAATGAGAAGAGGAATAATAAAAACTTTTCTGCTGTTAAAGAACTAGTTTACCTTTTTTTTTTAATATGGTGAGGGAGAGCAAACCCAGGATACATGCTAAGTGCACACTCTATCACTAAGCCACGCCCCCAGCTGCTAATAATTTTAAATACGTGACAGGTTATCACTGGGTATATTTTCACTTACAAAAATACAGCTGTCTCTGGGCATGGTGCACAGGTCTGTAATCCCAGCTACTTGGGAGGCTGAAGTTGGAGGATCTCAAGTTTGAAGCCAGCATGGGAAACTTAATGAGACAATTTTTCAAAACAAAAACAAAAATCAAAACGATGTAGCTTAGTGATAGAGTGCCTAACATGTGTGATGCCCTGGGTTCAATCCTTAGTACTGCACCAAAAACAAAAAAGCTACACATACACATACACACAGAAAGGGAGAGTGAGGAAGAAGGATCAAATTAAATGTGGAAGGTATACATTATATTAGAATTTTTTATTTTTGTAAAATAAAAATTTATCACTTTAACCATTTTAAAGTGTGTAATTTAGAGGTTATTTACTACATTCACATTTGTGAGTAATCATCCCCACTAATCACCCTCCAGCAACTTTTTCACCCTAAATTGAAACTGTACCATTACACTAATTCAGAACTTACTATTCTCTATTTGCGGACCCCTGGTAACTACTGTTTTACTTTCTATCTCCATGAAGCTGACTATTCTAGGGATGTCATATAAGTGAATTATACAGAATTTATCCTTTGTGTTTGGCTTATTTAGCATGTCTTCAAGGTCCATCGATGTTGTAACATGCATCAAAATGTCCTTCCTTTTTAAGGCTGATGATCTTCAACTTCATGGATATAGTACATTTCGCTTATCTATTCATCCATTGATGGACACTTGGTTTTGTTTCTACCTTTTGGTAGAAACACTACTGTGAACAGTGCTATTATGAACACTAATATACAAACATGTGTTCAATCCCTACTTTCAATTATTTTGGATATATACCTAGAAGCAGAATTGCTAGATCTCATGGTAAATCTTTAATTTTTTTCAGATGCACAATACTATTTTTCACAGTGGCTGCACCATTTTGCAATCCCATCAGCAATCCACAAGTGTTCCAATTTAACCACATCTTTGGTTTAACACTCGGTATTTTCAAGGTTTGTTTCATAATGGTCATCCTAATGGGTTCAGATTAGTACCTAATTGTGGGGTTCACTTTTTAAAAAATAGATTGTACACAAATATCTGAAGATGGCTAGTGCCTTGTTCATGAATCTCTAAGATTTTGTTTTGTTTTTTGAGACAGACTCTCACTACGTAGTTCAGGCTGGCTTCGAACCAAGATCATGTTTTAAAATGGTGGCACACACCTGTAATCCCAGAGGCTGAGGCACGAGGATTGCAGTGAGTTTGACGCCAGCCTGAACTACATAGTGAGACCCCGTCTCAAAAAAAGTCATAATTCATTTATTTATACAATAAAAGGCTGTATGACCTTAAAAAGAAAAAGAAAATCTATGACACAGAGAGATAAAAGGAAGAGAAAGAGGTAATTTAACACATAGTGTGTTCAGAAAGATTTCATACATGTATTAGAAAAATATTGGGAGACAGATGAAAATGTTAATAATAGTTATTTCTGGGTAATGAAATTACATATGATTCTTTCCCCTTCTAGTGTTTTTGTTAAATTTTTTCCCAATTAACATACTACTAAAATACAAAAACACATTATTAAGCAGGGTAAGGTGATTCCGATTTAACATCTTGAAAATAAGTTTGCATTTTTCTTTTAATTCTTGCAAAGAAAAGCCCACATTAACAGATTTCAAATCTGACACCAGGATTTCAATGACAAAATGAAATTAAGATTACAATACAATTTAAATACATAATATCCATACAACATCAAAAGTAGGAGGAGCTCTGGAGTCTACCTTCATTTCACAGCAGAACCACTCTCCCTAGTACCCATGTAGAAGACTTGACCCTTCATCTCTCCTCTCCTGTAGGCTCCTCTCCCAAGTTAACTGTATTCATTTCTTCTTCAATCAAAAATAGATACATTTGGAAAATAGAACACACACACCAGAATGGGAGTAATTCTGACTATGACAGAGACAGGATCACGACTGTTCTCAGCAGCAAAGCTCTGACATTTCAGCAGATGGGGATGGTACCATGTAGACCAAGGCTATCAGAAATGAAACCTCACATTTCCTACTTTTTCAAGCAAGAAAAAGAGCGGAAAACTTACTTCTGTTGTCTATGAAGAGCTAGGCAACTTGTAACTATCACCATAATCTTCAAAACCACCCCAGGGAGAAGAAAGATATAACCCCCAAGTTTACCAATGTTGGGTTCAAAAGAGGTAAAGTAATTTGACCAAGGTCACACAGCTAACATTCAAAGCCCACTCCAAAACCATCTCCTTTTTATCCTTATGCCTTTTACAATTTTACATTTTATTGTAACAGTTCAGTTTGCTAAAAAAAAAAAAAGGCAACATACAAAAAAATCTCTTTCGTGCTCCTGCAACACTCCTCATTCTAAATTATACTCTCCTCTGAATTAACAGTTTAATAAGAGATTCTTTTTGTTTGTTTGTTTGTTTTTTGGTGCTGAGGATCAAACTCAGGGCCTCATGCTTGCAAGGTAAGCACTTTAACCACCCAGCCCAAGAGATTCTTTTTATACCATTTTCTATACATCTGTGAATACCTTTTCCAACACTTTCATTATCCAACTTTAAGTCATGCCACGGTGATAGGTTAGAAAAGAATCTAAGTAGTTAATGAGTCTTGTATGTCAGACACTAACTGGGTTAACAGGATTGAGGAAAAATAGCTATAATTCTTGCCTTTATGATTTAACAAGTCTATCGGTGGAGATAAATATTCATACTAATGATAAACTGTGAATACGAATGAAGCATCAGAAGGAAAGAGCCATGACACTATGTAAGTACATGACAGGGTTCTTAGCCTTACTGAAGAGTAGAGTCATGGTTAAAATTTCCTTGGATAAATATACATTTCTTTCGTCATGTTAATCTAATTTGCAACGTCCTTGAGCATTTTTCCAAATGTAACAGCCAGGAGCTAGAAAATTTTGGTTAATATCTTTTGTCCTCTTTTCTTTAAAGATGAATTCTTGTCCTATAGCAAGGAGGTAAAAGTAGGTCTTTTCTTTGTATCACTAAGCCAGTATGTATTGTCTTCCATAAGGTAAAGAAGGAACATTCCCCCAAATAATTTTATTTCATTTTCTAAGCAATAAATAGTATTTAAAACATTTTAAACTCTAGAACTACTACAGTGGTACCTCGGTTCATGAACTTAATTCTCTCCACAATTCTGGTTGCAATCAAATTACAAGCATATTCTGTGACCAGAATCGTGGAAAGAATTAAATTTGTGAACCAAGGCACAACTGTACTTGTGAAAGCCCCCAGTTTGAAATCTTATCTTCCTCTAAAAAAAAAAACTATAGTAAATGAATTTTGTCTCTTTTTGGGGGGGAGTTTTGGTTGGGAGTTACATCAGTTACATTTTGTCCAGATAGCCACATTGCTGGTAAAAAAAAAAAAAACAAAGCTCAATTCATCTGCATAAAACTGCATTTACAGGTTAGTTTGAATTTCTGTGTTCAGCAGCAAAGAATCTAAGGAAAGAGGTTTAAACTGGTTTCACAGCTATTCTAAGTTTGTATTCACACCTACACTCACACCTTTACATTAGGGATAACAACACAAAGGTGTGAATTCTAGAGAATTATTACTATTCCTACCCATCATTAACATATCAGGAAGTTAACATTGTCAGCAAAAGATGTTTGCTGGTAATAAGCCCATTTTAAAGCATTTTCTCTAAGGGATTTTATTCATTAGAAACTAGGTTACAACAAATTAAAAAGCTACATATCTTCTTTTAACCTCCCCAGCAAAGGAGATAACCACGACTGACTATCTTTAAGGAAGTTTGATTTTTCGCAGTGTCTGGTAGCATTTCCAACCCCACATGGAAAAAAAGGTTAGCAGGAAATTCAACATCAGAGAGGAAGGGGGCGCAGGGTAACAGCTTTAAAAAAACAATCCACCTGTAAAGGAAACAGGAATTACACTAAGAATTCTGCTTATAAAACTAAAATTTTAAGTTATAATATTTAAGAATGATCAGTCAATTTGATAATTTTCTACTGTGTGACAGCACTCAAACTATGGAAGAGACCAAACAAGGATGGCATTTTCATACATCGTCAAGCATTTTAAAAATATTTAAGCTGCTGGGGTTGGGGATTAGCTCAAGTGGTAGAGTGCTTGCCTAGCAAGCACAAGCCCCCAAGTTTGATCCCCAGCACCCCCCCAAATATAAACTACTTAAAACCAGTAATTCTAAGACTTTTCCTAAATACTCGTAAGTGCTAAGTCTTCCCTATGAAGATGTTCGTTATAATGCTATGAATAATGAAAAAACTGGAAATAATCTCTCGAAATGGATTATTAATTTAGTCATCAAAATAAAGGCTCTCCCCAAGACCCTATTTCACTGTGGTCAAACCAATCTCTACACAGCTCGTGACTTGTCATCAGCTTCAAAATCACTTTCTCAGATTGACTTCCCTAAATTGTTTCCCCACATACAACAGATGTTAATCATCAATCCTCTACTCCAGTCACATGGCACTGCTTAATTTTCATATTAATTGGCATACTACTATGCCCCACTATACTTCTGTAGCTATATACATACAATTCGTAGTTTTTTCTATAGGAGAACAGACTCTGATCTGTTCACATCTGTATTCGCAATGCCCAAAACAGTTTATCTGTTGACTTAAAGAACAGTTTCACGTGTTCCCATTCAATTTTTTAAAACCAAGTTGTTAGTCTCATTAATTCTTAAGAATATTCCAATTTAAGAAGGTTAATCCTCTTACATATTGTAAATATTTTTTCTTTTAAATTACACATATTCGTTCTTTTAAATTACACAAGTCAAACATGGGCACTGTGGTATGTACCTGTGGTCCCCTACTACTCAGGAGGCTGAGGCAGGGGGATCACTGGGGCCCACATTTGGAGATAAGCCTGGATAACACAGAGAAACCCCACCTAAAAACAACAACAAAAATTTTTTTTCGTTTTTCTGAGACAGGATCTCACTACATAGTCCAGGCTACCCTGGACTTGCTACATAGCTCAGGTTGGCAATGAATCCATTATCCTCCCAGCTCAGACTCCTGAGTGCTAGGATTATAGGCATGTGCCACCACACCCAGCTCAAAAAACCTTTTTATTGTGGTACTGGAGATTGAACCCAGGGCCTTGCACTAAGCTACATCCTTATCCCTTTTTAAATTTTCTTTTATTTTGAGACAGGGACTCTCTAACTTAATTGCCCAGGCTGGACTTGAATTTGCAATCCTCCTACCTCGGTCTCCCTGAGTGTTGAGATTATAGGTGTGGACCATGATGCCCATCCCATCTAACAAAAAATATTTTTAAGTAATACAAGTGTAGCGGTGGCTGAGGTAGGAGGCTCCCAAATTCTGGAGATACAGCTCAGTGGTCAATCTCCAGTACAAAGAAACAGAACAATTCAGTGGGTTTTGGTATATACAGAGTTGCACAATCCTTAAATTTGACAACATTTCATCACTCCAAAAATAAATCTGTACCCTCTAGCAGTCATTCCCAGTTCCCTTCAACTTCTTCCACCCCTAGGCAGCCACTAATCTACAGACATTTTCTGTATTTGTAATTCACGTATTCTGGACATTTCACCTATTCTGGACATTTCACATAAGTGGAATCATATAATATGTGATCTTTGAAAAAAGCTTTTCTTAGCATAATGTTTTCAAGGTTCATATATGTTGTAGCCTAACTGAAGACTTTATGCCCATTTTTGCTGAGCGATATTCCATTGTATCAATATTTTATTTATCCACTAATCAGATGACATGAGTTCCTTCTATATTTGGGATATTAAAAATAATGCTGTTATAAATTTACATGTACACAATTTTCTGTAGATCTGTGTTTTCACTTTTCTCAGGGACTAAATTTTACCTGGGAGTAAATTTCTGGGTCATATGGCAACCCCATGCTTAACTTTTTTTTTCCTTCTATGTTAACTTTATTTTTCATTGTTTTTTTGAGACGGGGTCTTGCTATGTAGTCCAGGCTGGCCTTGAACTCATGGTGATCCTCCTGCCTCAGCCTCCCAAGTGCTGGGATTACAGGTGTGCACCACAATGCCTGGGTTCACTTAACTTTTTGAGTACTGTCAAACTGATTTCTAAAGCAGCTACATTTCACATTGGCAATGTATGAGAGTTCTAGTGTTTCTCCATTTTGATCAATCATTGTTATTACTTTTTAAAAAATATATACTCATCCTACTAGGCATGAAGAAGTTTGACTGTTCAAAGATGGAACTATCTGAACAAAGAAGGATAACTGCAAAGGATCAAGACACATCAAACATGTTAAATCCATGAGCTCATCACAATACTGAAAAACAAATCAGCTCAATATTATAAAAGAAAAAAGCATTTAATTATCTAAGTGTTCTATTTTTGAAGGGTTAACCAAACGGCTGATGAAAGTAAGCATAACTTTTTAAAGTTTTATCAGCTAATATATAAAGGAGTGAATTAGAAATATGCTATTTGGCAACCCCTAAGGTACTAACAAATCTCGGTGATGATCATGAATAGTTGCTGATGTCCCTTACAGAAGTCTCAAGTACTGCCATGGGAATGCAGTCAATAACATCTATACTGTGGACATTTCTATAGAACAAATAATCTGGTTTTTCTCAAGAAGTAAATTCTAAAAGGGTGGAAAGAGATATAGGAAGCAACTACAGACCAAAAATGACTTTAAAAATACTCAACAATTACACTATATGTTTACTTGGCTCAGTTAAATAGGACTCATTTGCATTAGAGCCCACAAGAAAATGCAGCACTCCACACTCCCAAGCATATGGCAAAACCTGGAGTCATTCATATTCTTGATTGTGTAACATTCTGACTCAGTTTGGTAACTTTTTAATCAGGTTTCACTATGCTGTCCAGGCTAGTGTGGAATCCCTTGGCTCAAACAATCCTCTTGTCTCAGCCTCCTAAGTAGCTGAGATTATAGGCATGTGCCACTGTGCCTGGCTGAGATTTGGGGATCTCGTAAAAAATAATCCCCTGGGCTTGGTGGTGCACACCTGTAATCCAGCTACCTGAGAGACTGAGGCAGGAGGATCACAATCTTGAGGCCAGCTTGAGCAACTCGGCTAGATCTTTTCTAAAATAAAACAAAACACCAAGGATGTTTATCACATTTACCTAAACAATGGCACAGAACCTTGAGTTCAATCTCCAGCACTGCACCAAACGAACAAAAATCCCAACATAGGCTGCGTATCAGGATTATGTGTTTAAAATATAGGATCACTAACAGGTTGAAAAATACGGCAAAAATTATCATTCGAAAACCAACGCAATAAAGCTAGTGGAAGTTAATGAATATTAAACTTCAAAGCAAAAACATGGGACATGAAAGGGCATTTCCTAGGTAACCAGAGATCAGTCCAAAAGAAAGATATAATTCTAAAATAACAGCATACAAAAATCTATAGAGCAAACAGCCACCAACAAACCTAAAAGGAGAATCAGTTCAGGCTACAACAAAAGACATTTTAACACATTTCTCCTGGGTAACTGATAGAACAAGTAAAACCTTCTCCAAAAGACCTGAGAATACATAAGATCTAGAAGGCAAAATTAACAAATTTGACCTAATTCTCATAAATGGAATACTGCATCCAATATCCACTCAATATACTTTTTAAGTATACAAAGAACCTTTAACAAAGTAAAGTATACATTGGGCCATAAAGCAAACTCCACAAACTTAAGACAAATCATATGGAAGATAGTCTATGATCATAGAATTAAGATAAAAATCTGTAACAAAGACAACTAAAATGTTCCAAATGTTTTGGAGCTAAATTACATACCTCTTTAGGGGCCAAGAAGACATTCAGTAGATATCAGAAAATATTTTCAAGTGTATAATAATTTAAAAATACAACTCACAGAATGCACTTAAATCCACACGCAGAGGGAAACTTACAATCTCTGGTACCGGTCTGGGAAGATTAAAAATCAATGATCAACATGATGACAGTGAAACGGCAGTACAGGGACCTTCAAAAATTCCTTCCTCCCTGAAAGCAATGAGAACACTGGCAAAAAATGGACATGATTAACTTTTTCAGAACTCTAGAAACTAAATGAAGGCTTGCAATAATCTGGGGAACACAAACTTAAAAAATCAAACACAAAACAATTAAATCTTGGTAAAAATAGCACTATTATTCCAACCCTCTCCTCCTTAGTTCAGCTATAACCTTGAATACCAACATTCTGAAATCATTGTGAAAATTAGCAGCTTTGCTGCCACTGAAGGGGGCAGCAGAGCTGAAGCTCAAGCCCTATCTCAAGATAGCAGTCATTACTCTGCCAAGACCCTACTCCTAAGGCTGTCTTTATATGACCCTCTTCAGAGCTCAACCAGTAAGAGCAGCCATTCCCCAAAGGAAATTTGTTTAAAAAAACAACCAGAGGCAACCACTGAGGGTACGTGTGAACCAAGCTTAAAAACAAAGCTGGGGGATGAGATCTGTATCTGTAAGAGGCTTTCAAAAGTTCAACACATTCCTGGATGCTTGGAAAAGAATTGAACAGGTCCTCAGCTCGCACTTCCTATTAACCATGAGGATTTGCACAAGCAAGAAGTCAAGACTACTCAGTTTTAAAATGCCTGGCTGGGTGTAGAAGGCATGCTGAGCTCCTACGGCAAAGACTGTCTCAACAGAGCATATGAATAAAGGAGGATAAGTTATAAAAAGAACAAATTAGAAATTCTGCAATTGAAAAGTACAATAACTGAAATAAAAAATTCACTGAAGGACCTCAACATCAGTTTTAAAAAGGAAGAAGAGGAGTTGGAGATTTAGCTCAAGTGATAGAGTGCTTGCCTAGCAAGCACAAGACCCTGAGTTCAGTCAGCAGCACCGCCCCCCCGCCACCAAAAAAAAAAAGGAAGACGAAAGAATCAGCAAATTTAAAGACAGGGACATTGAGATTATCTAGTGCAAGGAAGAGAAAGAAAATAATGAAGAAAAATGAACAGAGTCACAGAAATTTTTACACTATAATACACATATAATACATATTAGAAGGTCCAAAGGAAAGATGAAAAAGCAGAAAAAAAATGGAAGGAAACTTGGATGAATAATGTTGATCTACACATTTAAGAAACTCAATGAACTCCAAACAGCATAAACACAGTTATGTCAAAAACTAATCTTGAGAATGGCAAGAGAGGCATATATAAAGAATCCTCAATAAGATTAACAGCTGATTTCTTATCAGAAACTCTGGAGCCAGAGGTAGCAGGATGACATGCTCAAAATGAATTACGATATACTCAAAATGTTAAAAAAAAAATCAAAAAACAAAACTCAAACGGGAATTTAATATCAGCAAAACTATCCCTCAAATACGAAGGGCAATTTAAGACACTTCCAGATAAACAGAGTCTGTCACTAGTAAACCCACTCTAAAGGGAATTCCCTAAAGGGAATCCAAGAAGTAATAAAGAGAGTCCTTCACGCTGAAACAAAAGGACTCTACACAGTTAGATACACATAAAGCAAAAAGAGTACAAGAAAAAGGAACTACATACGCAAAAATAAAAGCATATTTTTGTTAATTTTTTTCACCTATCTGATTTAAAAGAAAACTGGGGAAGGGATGGAAATATGCTAGTAAAGAGTACAAAGTTTCAGTTAAGGTAAGTTCTAGAAATTGATACATCGATCCCTGGCACCTTAAAAAAAAATAGAAATTGATACAGAATGATGACAACTGGAGTTCACAATGGATCAGGCTGGGTGTGAACCTCAGTGGTACAGTGCTTGCTTAGCACGGGCAAGACTGGAGTTCCATCCACAGCAAATAATGATAATAATAATAATGAATTGTCTACTTGAAATTGGCTGAGAGTAGGCCTTCAATGTTTTCACCACAAAATAGTAAGTATGTGAAGTGATGTTAATTAACTTGATTTAATCACTTCGTTATACATACATATATGAGATATATATACATCATACATACATATATATGAGATATATATATGTATATATCTCAAAATCACAAACATACACAGTATTTTTGTCAATTATATCTTAGTAAAGCCAGCACAGAGAAAAAATAAAAAAGGTATTTGAATAAAGCATCTACATATATATAGCCATATATCTGTGTTGATAGGCATACAATGTATAAAGATGCAATTTTTATGACATTAAAGGCACAAAAGAGAGGGAACAGAGGGATAAGAGTTTTTATACATTACTGATATTAAGCTGGTACTAAGCTGAATTAGACTACTATAAAGTAAGATGCTGGTTGTAACTGCCTAGGCAGCCACTAACAGAAAAACTAACAAACATACAGTAGAAGAAATGAGAGAGAATTGAAATCTCATTAGTCTTCACACTAGAAAAATACATTAACACAAAAAAGGCACTGGTGGATGAGTAAAAAGAAGACACAGAAAACAAACAGCAAAACTGTAGACATGTGTGTGTGTGTGTATAACCTTATAATCTTATCAATAACAACATTAAATTTAGATGGGTTAACTCTCCAAATAAGAGACAGAAATGGACAGAAAGGATTTTTTAAAAGCATGATCCAAACTGGGTATAGTGGCACACATCTATAATGCCAGTGATTTGGGAGGCTGAGGCAGGGGTATTGAAAGTTCATGGCCAGACTGGACAGCTTAGTGAGATTTTGTCTGAAAGTAAAAAATAATTTGACCTATGAGTAAATTTAAATTTTTAAACTAGCAAAATGGTGACTATGAAAAGCTGGAGGGTGGAGCAGGTGATACAGGGAATGGGGAGATGATGGCCAAAGGATACAAAGCTTAATCAATTAAACTGAATTAAGTAAGTTAATTGTGATATATTACACAGCATGATGAATACACTAAATATCAATGTACTGTACACATCAAAATTCCTAAAAGTTCCAAATACTCCAACCATAAAAAGTATTTGAGGTGATGGATATGTTCATTAGCTTGATTATTCTATATTGTATTAATGAATCACAGTATCAACTTTGAATCCCATAAATGTAACCAACTATCTGTCAATTTACAATAAAAAAAATAAAAATGGAGGGCGGCAATGTAACACATTAGTAGAGCACACGCTTGGCATTAGAAAGGCCGTGTATTCACTCCCCATCATAAACAAAATCCAAAACAAAAAATTAAATGGGCAGAGATATGAAGAGCCATTTGTCCAAAGAAAAATACACACACGGCCAATGAGCTCAACACCATTAAAAAACAAATGCGTGTCAAAACCACAATGAATGGGGTGGAATTTAGCTCGGTGGTAGAGCACTTGCCTCTAGCATGCACAAGGCTCTGAGTTCCATCTCCAACACTGAAATAAAAAGACAAAAAAATAACAAAAACCAAAACCAAATCCAAAACCCATAATAAGGGACTACTTCATGTCTACTTGGACTACTTTTGACTATAATAAAAGACAACAAAATGTATTGATGAGGATGTGGAGAACCTCAAACCCTCATACACTGCTGGTAGAACATAAAATTAACAGTTTGACATTTCCTCAAAGAGTTGAATACTGCTGGGTGTGGAGGTACACACCTGTAATCCCAGTATTCTGGAAAGCTGAAGCTTGAGGACTGCAAGTCTGAATCTTGCCCGGGCAACTAGTGAGACTCTGTCTCAAAATAACAAAAACAAAAGGCTGGGGATGTAGCTCAGTATGAAGATTTTGGGTTTAATCCCCAGTTCCATCTCCCCTGCCTGCAAACATAGACAGGAAAAAATATTTGTAGTATGTACTTCAGATAGAGAATTTATATGCAGAATATATAAAGAACTGGAGCAAGTAAACAAGATAAAGGTAGATAACCCTAAAGAAAAATGAGTGTAAGGCCTGAAGAGGCACTTCAAGACAGACAATATCCAATGGCCAGTAAGTATTAAAAAGTGATAAATTTCAACAGTTTTCAGGGAAATGAAAACTAAAACCACAATAGAGATACCACTACATAGTAACCAAAATGCCTAAAACTAAGAAATACCAACTGTTGGTAAGGATGAGGAAGAACTCACATTATCACACAGTACTACAAAAGTAAACTGGTAAAACTACTGTGAAAAACTGGCAGCACCTCTTAGAACTGAACTTATACCTTCCCTATAATCCAGCAATACCTCTCCTAGGAATATACCCAGAGATATAAATTCGACAAAAGATGTGTTACAGCAGCGGTATAAAAGTGGCATCATCCCCAAATTTGAGATTACCCAAATGCCTATTAACAGAATGAACGAGCATTATTATATTCATAAGACAGAATACTGTGTAACAATGAAAACGAATGATCCACAACCACTGGTTGCATTTTAGATGAATTTCATAGCTAATGAGTATATATTTATGATTTCATTTTCAAAATCAGGCAAAACTAATCTATGCAGTTAGACATCAGCATGGTAATGAGCTTTCATGTGTGAAGACACCCAAAGGGCTACAAAAGGGCTCTGGTATATTGTTCATTTTTCCCTCTATACATGTATGAGTGGTTATACAAATTGTGTTCAGTGTGTAATAATTCACTGAAGAGTATACCTTCTGGGGGCTGGGGATTTAGCTCAGTGATTAGAGTGCTTGCCTTGCAAGCACAAGGCCCTGAGTTCGATCCCCAGCACCACAAAAAAAAAAAAAAAAAAAGAGTATACTTTGTGTACTTTATGTAAGTACAAAAGTTTGTACATCTTTTCAAACAAGATCAAATTTCTGGTTCCCATAGGAAATTGACAGCATATTATACTTCAAAAAAAGTTAAATCTTTACCACTTAACTGTTAATGTCATACCATTAATGTTCCATAGAAATTTATTTTATGGGAAAAGAGTTGCTGAGAGTAATTTCAGTTACCTATTAGCTGTGACTACATGTATCAAACTTAGTTTTGGAATAACTTTATAGATAATTTAGTGATGATATGGCTTATGATCCTGCAGAATAGGAAAGAAAACCAGAAGTTCACTATCAGGCTACAATTATACAATTCTTTTCTTCCTAAAAAGTCAACAAGACCATTCAGATTGGGCCTTAAGAAAGTGAGAGCTCTTCATCTCCTGTATGGGTATCATACCGCAGAAGGAAAAAAACTGTTTTAATATCAGTATACTGTATTAGTCTTGCATCTTACTTTGAACTACATACTTTGGCTAATCAATTCTTCTTCTTAAACTTCTAAGCTATTTTAACTGGTTATTAAAAAGAGTTAATAACTGGTTATTTAACTCATCTGAGTTAACACACTTTTTTCTCCAGTGGCTTCCCCCAGCCACACTACCATATATTGTATATTAAACTTCCTACCTATCTAGCAGTTAAGATGTCCCTTAGTGATAGTCTTACCAGTTTCACACCTTTACAGAAATTGCTACTAAAAAATCTTAGTTCATTAATGCTCTAATCACCTGTCCATTTGAGTTCATTTCCTCCCATTCCCATGGAGTTCAATGGAGTTGTGTGTAAGGGACCAAGGGGCTAGGGAAGATGGAAAGGGCCCCCTAAGTAGCAGGCAAGGCTCTCACGAGAAATGTGACCTTTCCCAGCTCCCATCACCTCTCAGACAACATGGGCTTTAGTGGGATACTAACCAAAAAGCTGAAGTCTTTTGCAGAACCCTCCTAAACCATAGGTCACAACTTTTTTCCTTGTGGTACTGAGGATTGAACCCAGGACCTTTGCACTGAGCTATATCCCCAGCTCTTTGAGACAGAGTCTCACTAAGTGAAGTTGTTCAGGCTGGGTTGTAACTTCTGATCCTCCTAGAGTGCTGGGATTACAGGCACTGGACACTATGATCTGGAGGAGATCACAACTTTCTTGTGTCAACTGGAGAGATTCAGACAGCTCCAGCTACCTTCCTTTCCTGCCCTATCTCCTCTCAATTTCTTGTTCATATCTCCTTAATTAGGGGCAGATAAGAAGTTCACTGTCTAAGCACGAGCTCAACCTCACCTTCTTTCCTGACAGCACCTTCAATCTATACAAATGTTTCTCTCAGAAGACACTTCCTTTCCTTGGCTTGAAAGGAAAAGTGGCATCCCATTCCATCCTCCTTCACTGAGAAGGGGCAAAAATCACTCCATATGCTACTCTCCCTATATGGTCTTCACATACTGTGTAGACCAGGTGTCTTAGTTACTTTTCTTGTTGCTGAAACAAAATACCCAACATCCAGAGTTGAAGGAGAAAAGGATTATTCTCCTCAGAGGGGTAGAGATTTCAGTCCATGGTTGGCTGGCTCTGAGGCAGAGGTGCATCGCAGAGGAGAAACAGTTCATGGCAGGCAGAAGGCAGCAAGCAGCAAGCAGCAGGCAGTGACCCTATTTCTGTCCCATATATCCTATCTAGGCTACCCACCTTTAGGGTGGGTGGCGCTCACACCCAGAATGGGGCAGCCTTAATCCCAGCATTGCACCATAAATGAATCCCAGCATCACATTTTTGATCGCCACAGCACATACCCTAGATCCAGCCACCTCTGAAAAGCCCCACCTCTGACTCTATGGTGCCCTGGAAAGACATCTTGATACAAACCATAATACGAGGGAAGAGCCATTTGTAACTGTAAGGACTGTTTTGTGGTCTTTTGGTAAATCCAATAGGGAGTAATCTGCATTCCACTACTCCCCCACCTTTTTATTTTTTGTAGTGCTAGGTATTGAACCCATGGCCTCCCACATATAGGGCAAGTGCTCTACTGCTGAGCTATACCCTCAGCTGGCCCCATTAAGAACTTTTATTATACTACAGGTTACTTAATACTTCTTCATTCTCAGTTTTGGCCGCTCATAGCCAATTCCAGGGTAACAGAAGAAAAAAAAATGCAATATCTAGCTACACTGTGAAATTTTCCCCAGAAGTTTTTCCTACTTCCCTTATCAATATTCTCTTTTGATTGTGTCACAGCAGTTTTCCAAAAATGATTTGTCAAATGAACATGTACTTCTGTTATCATTCTCATTATATAGTATGAAATTTAGTATTTTTTGTCACAGCTAGTATATAGTCCTGCAAGTGACTTACAAACATTTGTTCAAATGACAAAAAATTAACATATAACTTTTGTAAATTTAGGCATGTCTGCGTAAAATAAGTTAGCTGTGCAATTTTAATTATGACAAATAGGGGATTGGGGATTTAGCTCAAGTGGTAGAGCGCTTGCCTAGCAAGCACAAGTTCCTGAGTTCGATCTCCAGCACCCAAAATAATTATGATAAATAACTGAGTATAAATAAAATATCAGCAAGACATGATCTTTTACTTTGTTACAGTAAAGTCTGATCTATGCAAAATCCAAATACCACTGTAAAA
Source organism: Hystrix cristata (assembly GCA_004026905.1). NCBI lineage: Eukaryota > Metazoa > Chordata > Mammalia > Rodentia > Hystricidae > Hystrix > Hystrix cristata. Next base: position 25,802 of record PVJO010002425.1, read on the forward strand.
CACTGGGATATACCATTTTAAAACATTTTTATCATAAAATTTTTGTTGTAGAATGACTGGTGGGAAAAGGTATACAGAGAAAGATGTCCACTGTTACAGGTAAATCATTCTAGTTTTTCTTTATGCTTCTGTACATATTTGAGGGCATACTGTTTTATACTTTGCTTTTTTTTTCATTCCAGTTACTGTGATTACCATTCCTTTCCATTAAGAAGTCTTCTACAAACATTATATTTAGTGGTACATTTTCCCTAGTTATAATGCTGTCATAAACAATCTTAAATTTTTACAATACTTGTTATTAGGCAACAAAATTAACTTGCATCAGAAGGTACAAGTTCAGGTTGTTTTTTAAGGTGCTTCATAAAAATATATCTCCTATCTTACTTCCTCATCACCACAGCGTGTGCATTTCTGCTGGCTTGGTCTGTAAGCGGTTCTTGCTGGCAAACACCAGAAAGAGGTTCTCTGCAGGCCAGACATCCCTGCTTCACCAACTCATTAACATGGTCCCACAGCCCTCAGCTGACATCTTAGGTGAGAAGCGCAGTGATGACCATACAGCCGGGGCTCAGTGCAGCTGAAGGGCTCTGAACACCAGCTACCTTGACAGAACCTTTTCCACAATTCTTGGGTTCCCTTAAATTTGTAGTACTACTTCCTCATCTGAGCCACATGAAAAAACCTGTGGGCAGGCTGGGGAGGTATCATTCAGTTCTACATTTGGGGAAAAATGACCTCTTTATCTCACTGCCCAACATCAAGCTTAGAAGCCAGGTCTCCCAATTCTTCAAGGTACTCTTCCCATTGTACCTCTTATATATGTACCCTGAGCAAAGTCTGAAGAGGCTGACAAGTGTATACCTTATAGTTCAGCCAGCCAATGACCTGACAGAGTGTAACGGTGACACTATGAAATGCCAGGCCCTGGTCACAGGGAAACCACTGGGCTCCCTTTCCAACTGCAAACGTACACTCCTGAAAGTTCCTCATTCATCAAGCATGGGAGTTTGTCTATACAGCTCAACAACCTACTACTAGTTAAAACAGACTTCTCATAAACTAGAAGACTTCCAGCATGTGTGAAGCAACCCAATAAAGTGTAGGTCACTCCTGATTGTCTTCCTGGGGAAGGTGCTGGATAGCAAACCAGGGCCCTGTGCAAGCTAAGCATACACTCTACCACTTAACTACATACATACCCAGCCTACTGTCATTCTTATTAGAATATAATCTATGCAATTTTCTCAATGGATAAAAACAGAACATGTATCAAGAAAACTCCCTCAAGTTTGAACACAGCACAAGCTAATGGAGAGTACAGTCATCTTGTAACTTATATTTTACATATATTCTTTTCGGGAAGTTAGAAGACATAGGCTCCCGCCTTTGGTAGTACGTCCTCTCATTCTACAGATGCCACGAATCAGTCCCTTTAAAGTCCTTCCTCAAATGTTTAGCAACTTAATTCTCACATACTCTTGCAGCTTTGTGGGAATTATTTCCAAAGCCACGTTGAAAAATAAATCAAAAATGTGTAACTAAAGAACAGGAATTATCAGTCCTTACTCTGAGAAGCCTTGTTGCCAGATTTTTTCAAAGTCTACCACAAAGATTATGAAACCCTATTTGGATATGCACATCTCACCTGGCAGTCATCCTCAGAAGATGCTGTGCTCTGTCCCTGCCAATCTATGGAGAATCCTACATACCATTAAAAAATGACTGTCGACTCAATTCATGTTTAAAAGCTATTAAAACAGGCAAGAGCTGCACTGTCCAATATACTAGTCACATGTGGCTACTTAGCATATGAAATATAACTAGTTCATACTGTAATATTCTGTAAGTATAAAACACACACCAGATTTTGAAGCCTTTCTACTAACAAAAAGACATAACTAATCATTTTATACTGATGATGTGCTGACATGGCAATATTTTATATTTTAATGTTTTATATATGTTGGCCTAAATAAAATATTAAATTCATTTCCTCTGTTACCTTCACCTTTTTTCCTATGCTTAAGAAAATCTACAATGAAATGTAATTTATGTCATAGTTTCATATATAAGTACTCTCATTACTTTTGGCTTATACCTTCTTACCCAATATTCTTCCACAAAGCAAATTATAAAGGGGAAAGTGCTGCCATTCTTCACAGGCTTCCCAAGGAAGATCTCCTACAAGCACTGCTTAGAATAGAACACAAGCCTAGTGCAGCCAAGGTTCCAAATCTAAATCACCTGGCAAACGATCATGCATTCCTCGGTTTACCGGTGTAGTGCAGACTCTACTGAAATCCAAAGAGTTGTCCAATATGGCATTTATCCTTCGAAAGATACTGGCATTGCTACATGTGGAGAGTGCAGGCGCTTCCTGATTGTCCCAGCAATCTTTTATCCTTCCTGTTTCTTCTTCCTGGAGACAGAAAAAAGATTCTTAGGTCTTCTATACTCTTTTATGATAAACACAGAGATCCTTTATAACACCATGAGTCGGATAAGGTAACAAAGGCCTGAATTTCTTGCCAATATATTAAAACTAAATGAGTGTTTTCTGTAATAAAGCACTCAAAGAATTCTTAAGAGTACCAACCAAAATATAAAGATATTTCCTCAAGAATCTTCTATCTAATGGGACACAGGAATAAGCATGACACGGTAATAGCAGCATGAGCTGCAGAACCAGGAAGACATGATTCAAATCTTGGGGGATATCCACACCCTGGAATACTGACTGGCATAAAAGAAGTACTGAGACATACTACAATACATACTAAAAAAAATCTCAAAAATACCCTAAGTGAAAGAAACCATTTACAAAAGACTACATATTATATAAGCACATTTATATGAAACATTTAGAATAAGAAATATAAAGACTGTCAAGGGCTGGTAGAGAGGGCAAGTAGTGGGTAATGGCTAATGGTACAGTTTTTTTTGAGTTGACTGAAGCTCTTTGAAATGTTTGGTTCTACCATTTATTGGTTTTGTGATATTATTTACCTAAGCCTGGCACCTCAGCCTAAGAAATGAGAAAAGGTACCCAGCAACCTTTTGATGACATGTATAAAGCATTTGGTACAGTGCACAGCACAGAATAACTGTTATTTTTACGTCTTAAGATATAATTATAAAAAATGTGGTAAACAACAACAAAAACTACCCAAAAGGAATGTGGACATTAGAAGTACATAAAACTCTGTTTACTGGTATGAGAAGACAATACACATCACTGAAAGGAAAAAAAGGACTCCTACTCATGGAATCGTGAGCTGAACCTACATAAAAACTACTAGTGGTCTCCATCTCAGCAAATAACATCACCATCTACCAGATGTCCATGAAAGAAATCTAAGTACCATTTTCAGTATTTTTTTTTTCTTTTGGCACTACTAGGGGTTGAATCCAGGGCCTTCACACTGAGCTACATTCCCAGCCCTTTTAAAAAAAATTGTTTTTTATTTTTGAGACAGGTTCTCGTCAAGTCACTAAGTTGCCCAGGATGGGCTTGAATTCTCAATCCTCTTGCCTCAGCCTCTCATAGTGCTAGGATTACAGGCATGTACCACCACGCCCAGCTCCATTCTTTACTCTCCCTTACCTTCCACATCTAGTGCCAAACACCATTAGCAATAAAATGCTGGCTGACATACTGAATCTTCTAAGGAGAATCTGCTTTACTAACTCTATCATTCCCAATTATTTTGGGAAAAACAAAAAGCAGACCAAGCAAGGAAACAGGTACATACTTACCATCTTATACCTGATTGCATGAAAACAAAACAAAATCCTAATGTCATTTTGTCTAGCCCTATTAAAATCTAGGTGAGCAGCAGAATGACCTGGTGCATTCAGTTTTACAAACTGCAGGATGACCTTAGAAGGACAGACTTGGACTCCATTTTTCCCTCAATCTCTTGAAAAGACTGGTATCTTCTGCAAACTGCAAGGACAACCAGAACACACAATTTGCAGGGTTATTTTCCTAAACCTAAGAGGCAATACTCATGCAGTCCTTTACACAACTGAACATTATTAAGATAATTCGAAATTTCACTAAGGTAACTTCATAAAGGCTAAAATGCAAGCATTTACAATCTGCTGATATTAAGGTTAAATGCTCCATTCATTCACTACCAAATAAACATTGGCTGATTGCCTGCTATCTACAGTGAACAGCCCAAAAGTCAGCAGACTGTGGACAGAGACTGAATCGAAAGAAAGTTTTCAACTATGGAGAAAGAACTAACACCTGATCATGCAGGACATGTTAGCATTGTCTTCGACATCAGAGGTTACCCAACTTTTAAAAGCCCCTTTTAATATACAAAAATGAACCTAAGTTTTATTTACTACTACAGAAATACTATGTATGTGGATTCCCAGATCCTGGCCACATCTAACAGCACGAAAATGACCGCTGTATGTGACTGTTAGGATACTGCCAGCAACCACAGGAGATGAGAGGTAAGAAGATCAGTGAGGGAGCTGTCACAGTAGGCCAGGTAGAACATGCAGACTTGGGAGGCCTTCTGGGAAAAAAGTCTAAAAACCTTACTTCAAGTGGTCTGAAAAATAAAATCTAATTTAGGAATACATCTGGTCACACTGCCCCACTCCTGATCCCATTAGGAACATGCATTATATTCCCAAACTGGGCAAATGGCATCTGGCATTCTCCTCTTCTTCATGTACACCAAATCAGAGACCTAGTTTAAGATGACCGTGTAACTAGAATAAAAGTAACTGAGGTGCTCAATTTATACCCTAAATTGCTCGATCTTATCAGTAAATACCAATGTTTGTCTTGAATGACCAATTTTAAAGGAAAAAAAAAAATCAAAGCCCGCACCCTCAGATAGAGAATTCTACTTTCCTTATGTAAACAGTAAGTGTAATAGTAGCAATACTATTTCATAGTGAGGTTTAGGAATTAATACACATACAGTAGTTAGCACAGTCCTTGCCACATAATTATATGTTGAGCAAATTAATGTTGTCTATCAATAACATTATTACAGCATGGGGTCAGAAGCTACCAAGTGATCTTTGAGGAAAAGAATCAATTGCTTATTAAACAGAAAAATGGACTAAAAATCGAGGGGCAACTATTCTTTTGAAGACCCTAGGCCCTTCTATGCCTGGAACCTCATAATTCTTCCACCTAATCTTTGAATTAAGATAATACTCTGACAACTGAGGCAGGATTATTACCAAGAGTTCAAGGCCAGCCTGGGTTATGTAGTGAGATCCTGTCTCAAAAACAACCAACCAACCAGAGAGAGTTAATTAAATTTTAAAGACACTGATACAAATAAGAACTGCCTAAAACCTGAATATATTACAGAATATATTAATCATTTTAATATCCCCAGTTAAAGGAATTCATTGTTTTCCATTTTCAAAACAGAAAGCAATTATCCACCCTTATAGTCACAGTCCCATTTACTTTGTATATCCTAACTTCCATCTATAAATAGTTCTCAAATCAAACCAACATCCCACTATGGTAAAAAAAATTTTTCTTGGTTATTCTACAGTTGCTGATGCTATTATTTTTGGTTTATTTTACCATGAAATGACGTCATTTGAAGTCTTTTACCTTTAGTTGGTCTTTCACTGTGGACGAGAAAGTGGGCTTTCAGATAAATCAAAGATTTAGAGTGCAAACCTTGATAATACTGAAAACTTGGGGTCAGCATGAGGAATTACTTGGCAATTTACAAAAGAAAAACGGTTCTTTTCAAGCTTAGTGCTGATGACATAGCAAAAAATGGCCTGGGTAAAACTAGTTCTACCTGCTTACCTGTCAAAACAGAATGACTCATGAGGAATCACTACTAATACAAATTATTTTAGATCAGGCCTCAATTTTTCCCTCTTCAGCTCTCATGCCAAAACAAGTAGTTCCCTATAGCTGTGATCTTCAACTAGGACACCAGAAGGGGGATAGGAGGGGGAGCCTACAAAAAGGAGCATTTTCTTTCCACAAGGGAAGAATCCACCTCTCCGAAAATGTGAATCACTCTTTCAAAAAGTAGAAAGAACACAAGCTTTAAAGTATAAACACCAAGTCTACACCTTAAGTGTCATTCTAAGCCTCAGTTACCCAAGGTATAAAATATGGTACTACCTATTCTGCAGACTTTGTAGTAACTAGAAATAAAGTACATGGATATGCTCAATAAATAACTTAGTGACAGATGTATGATTCTATACAGGTGATAAAACCATTGTTACTCCAAAGTTTGCTTTCAAATTATTCATCCTAGCCAAATTCACCAAGAAACAAACTTACTTGTTTTAGCATATAATAGTTCTTTGGTTTATATTTTTGGGGTTTTTTTTAATATCTGTGGTTTGAAACTATCACTCATAACTCTTCCTTTAAAGATCTGAACCCACTCCACATGGTTTTTTGTTTTGTTTTTGTTTTTTGGTTTTCTGAGACAAGGTCTCACTATGTAGCCCAGACTGGCTCAAACTCACAGCAATCCTCCTGCCTCAGCCTCCTGAATGCTGAGATTATAGGCATATGCTACCACACCCAGCCACATGGGTATGTGAAGGAATAAGATCCCAAAATTTTATACTTATTTGTATGGTGGAACATATCTAGAATTGCCTAATTTGGAAACCCAGGACTTGCTTTCAAATACCATACCATACTCTTCAGGTTCAACATGGTGATGAGATGGCTACGCTTTCTGGCAAATCCTTGTTTGGGAAAAATATTCAATTGTCATAAATGAATGCCAACTCTACTATCTCTGAGTGTTTATTTGAGTTGCTTTTAATCAACATAACACTAACACTAGAGACTCCTTCAAGACCATCACTGCTTATCATTTACTATGGAGTCATCGAGAGCCCAGACGAGACATCTGTGGAAGACTGAAGGGCACATAGTTCATTCCTTCAGATGGAGTTTTAAAACTGGGATCCATGGATTGGAATCAGTTGAGCCCTCTGCAAAAGTGTTCATTTTTTTTTAAGCTAAAAGCACTGGTGTTGAATATTTAGACTTTTTTTTTCAATTAAGTTAGAGCAATAGAAATTTGCTTAGGTGCCCCCAAGAACTGGTTCTACTGAGGTATACTTTAGCAATTTGCCCTCAGCTTTATACTAATAACACAGGTGAACAAAAACCTCTGTATAATTTATACTCAGCATTTTGAGCACCCGTTTACTGTAATTTTCAACATCCCTTATATGAATAATCAAATAGAAAAATGCCATTTGGATAATAAGTTACAAAATGTTAGCTTCCTATGAGAAATTAATATGTTTTCCTTATGGAAGAATGTAAATCATCTAGCCAAATTTCCACATTTGCTTCAAGTAGCGAGGCCACTCCATGTCAAGTTTCTGGTTGAACTTTAATGACTGTAGTTATTTAAAATGCTTCTCTATACGTATTTAATTTTCTCCTTGGTCTTCCACCTCAAGTCTCTCATGCAACAATATGAGGAATAAAAATTTTTTAGGTTGGTCATTTGAAGTGGCAAGTATTCTACATTTTTCAACCAAAAAAATGGCAATTTCACATAGTTCAATCTAGTATTACTTTATGAAGACAGAAAAACTGCTGGGTTAGAAGATGTTGAGATTATAGAAATGAATGAAAGCAATCCTTGTTTCAGGAGAATTCATTAAATGGGAGAAAGAAATCCAGTTTTGTAAGTGGAGAATCAAGGAAAAGCACAAAATGCTACAGGAGAAGAAGGGCAACTCAAGGTACCTGGAAAGGTTTCACAATTACAACTCCTATGGTACAGTGGCCTGTACCTGCAATCCTAGCAACTTGAGTGGCTGAGGAAGGAGAATTCCAAATTTGAGGCCAGTGTGGGCAACTGAGAACTCTGCCTCAAAATAAATTTAAAAAGGACTGAGGATGGTGCTCAGAGGTAGAGCACTCACCTAGCATCAGCAAGGCCCTAGATTCAGTTTCTAGTAACACACAGACACAGACACAGACACAGACACACACACACACACACACACACACACACACAGCTTCTAAGCTAAAGAACAATGCAAGAGCAGACATTCAATAAGCAGCCATGAAAGAGAATATTATACAATTTTGTTAACCTCCTGTTCATCCTCTAAATTCCCAACACCCTGCAAGCATGCTCCCCCTCAAAGATACTACATTCCTAAATTACTAGCTTCACAGCTGCCAAAACCCAACCAAGTCTATCTTACTTGGCATCTTTCGGGGTTCTGAATCTCAACTATTCTCTACTCAATTCAGGAACCACCTTCTTCTGGCTTTCCCTTTCTTTCTTTGGTTCATTCATTCATTCATGTTCTCTCTCTCTTTTGTAACAATACATACTGGAAATAGAACCCAGGGCCTTTGCACTAAAATATGTCCCCAGTCCTTTTTTATATTTTGAGACAGGTTCTCACTAAATTGCCCAGGCTGGGCCCAAACTCACAATCCTCCTCAGTCTCACAGAGCGCTAGAATTACAGGCAGGGATACACCACTACACCCAGTTTCTGGCTATTCTTCAGTTTCTATAGGGTACATCTATTATTGTCCAATATTTTTTGAGCTCTATTAACTCAAGTCTGGAAAAAGAAATACTAAAAATTCCAGGAACACGTTTATGAGACCATTAAGGGAATATTTAAAACTGCCAATGTCAACGGCACATAGTAACTTCAACTGCAGCTCCTGCCAACACTTACCTATCACACTGGTAGCTGTATGCACTAATAGCACTCCAATTTGATCAGCTATAAGGTGCTCCACAGCCTGTAACTCAGCAGCACCCAGCACAGTATTTGCTGCACTTACAGCGCTTAATATCAATACCATATGGAGTTAGAGCCCTATCGCACTCTTGGCATAGGTATTCCTACCACCTCAATCTTTACCTTTATAAATAGTAGTGATTCCTTTCTGAAGATTTCAGGAAAAAAATCAGGATAAACACTCATTAATTCTTTGTCTTCTATCAAAACTCTCAGTCACTGAAAGTCATTTCAGGATTTAGAATTTTAAGTTTGAACCAGAGACAAATCCACATGAATGAAGAAAAAAAAAAAAAAAAGGCTCCAGGGCTGTCACTGAGCTGTACCCTGACCTTTCTCCGTCTCCTAAGTAATGTTTCTCCAGCTGCCCTGATGCAGAAGGAAGAGGCAGTTTGAAGTCTGGGATCATGACTGCAGCCCTAGTGCTCTATTAACTGGGTGACTCTGACCAAGATTTTTAATTTCTCCAAGCATGTCTTTTCATGCATAATGCAAAAATGACAGCGTTTCATAAATTCTCATGAAGAACAAGTCACTGAAGGCACTAGACAACTGGTCATATAGGCCCTATTCTTGCCCTTTCCAATTTGACATAGCTTCTCTATTATTGTATTTTTCTTCCAGTTACCAAAGGAGTTTCCTTCCTATGCAGACAGTTTGGAGTATCTTTTTCTCACAGCCTCAGAACGTCTTTAACAGAGCTCTGTCTGTAAATAGGAGCAGCTGTTTCCCATGTTTAGAGCCTACCTTAATCCCATACTGAGCTCTAACAGCCGGACTTTCCTCTAGTTTCTGTATAGAGTAACCCCATCTCTACTGCCTCAACCTGTTCATCTCTTTAATCCCTGAAATCAGGTATCAGATGCCTCTCTTCCTTCCCACAAATGCCATTCTGAAACTTGCTGCTAAGTTCACTGTGCCTCATTCAAACCCAATGGACATTTCTTGAGCTTTTCAAGATGTTTCATCCTGCCTGGATGCTCACAAAATCTGAAAAGTACAAGTCTGATCTATCCCACATGGCAGTAGTCTTCAAGCACTTTTCATTTCAGAACTCTTTATGCTCTTAGAATTACTGAAGGCCTTTGTTTTGTGAAGGTGGATCATATATACCAAAATTTACTCATTAAAAATTAAAACTGAAAAAGTATATGTATCTAAGAAAACAAATCCATTACATATTAACACCATTTTCCAAAATGAAATTACTTAGTAAAAAGTTATCCTTTGACATTTTTGCAAATCTCTTTACTATCTGGCTTAATAGAAGAGAGTTGGATTTTCTTATTTGATTCTGTAGTTTGTTACCATGTATTGTTTTGGTCTGTGTATATGAAGAAAATTCAGTCTCAGATAAGCAGGTAGAAAAAGAGGAATATTTTAATAGCTTTTCAGATAAATGATGCTATTCCTCTTTGATAGTACACCAAAACTCAAGTGGAAACTTTTAGGGGTGGCAAGGGGGTAACTGAGGATTGAACCCAGGGCCTCTGCACTGAGCTATACCCTCAACCCTTTTTGTTTTTGAGACAGGTCTCACTAAGTTACTAAATTGCCAAAGCTTGAATTTGCAATCCCTCTGCCTTAGCCTTCCAGAGTGCAGGGATTACAGGCATAGGTCACTGCACGCAGCTCAACTTCTTAAAGTTTAGTTGCAGCACAGAATCTGAAACCATATGGGTGTACTACTTTTCACATACTGTTACATTAAAATGTATTGGTCTGCTTTGCATTTTGGCGGGATCTCTGAATTTGTGACAGTCATTTGACTAATACTGGTTCACTAAATTATGCATACATTTGCAAATTCTGACACCCTAATGTCACCACCACTCTGATCTTTAAGTATACTGGAGAAAGTATCAAGCTTATGTGGTACCAGACAAGCACTTTCCAAAATTGTAATTTTCTTCTTCAATACTCAAATTTTTGGGCTGGGGATTTAGCTCAGTGCTTAGAGTACCTGCCTAGCAAGCACAAAGCCGTGAGTTCAATCCCTAGCACCAAATATACCCCTGGCAACAAATAAATACTCAAGTCACTTTTTATGAAGCAACTGGCTTACTTCGTTCACTTTTAGAAAAATATCTGCCAAATACCCAAAGTTGAATAAGCAGAGTTTGCCAGTTGTTCTTTCAAGTAAGAAAAGGTATTTCATGAAAAAAGCGGCTTACTCTTCTTGAAACTCTATCACATAAACACTTTTTTGACAATCATTTCACTTGGCCATGAAGCAAAAGTGCTCTACAATAACTTCCCATTTGTCACACAGAATATTAAACGCATGTACTCAAGGTTTGAAGTTTAATAAAATTAATCTGTACTGCTTCCTCAAGGACACTTGTAAAGGAAACTGTTTGGGAGAGGAATGTGTAGCAGGAATGATACGATGACTGCTACTATAGCTTAATGGTACTGCCTTGATTCCTGCTAAGGCACCAGAGGTTTCACCCAGCTCCAGGCTTTTGTGTTATCAGTGTAAATCTCAACAGTTAAAAATGCAACTGGTATTTTAGAATTATCAAAGTAGTCTTGACTTTGTGGTCTTCTTAAAGGGGGTTTGGGAGCCCTTCAGGGGCCTAGCAATACACCTTTAAAAAGTGCTGTATTTTTTCCCTTTCCCCTTCCTAGTTCTCCTCTCTTTTGAATATTATCTTTTCGATTAATATCTATTACACCTCTTTGTCCTTATTTACACTTATGGTTTCTCATATCAGAGAAACAATTCGATGAGTCAATACATATTTTTTTTTCATATTCTTGGTTAAAAAAAAGTGCTATAAACGTGAAGCACCTCAGCCATAACAAATTACAAAGACACCTTCGGGGTCTGCTTTCCACTTAGTGGCTGAATTAGATTCTTACTCATCTATTTGTTTTAAGTGTGGGATACATATATGCAGTAAAGGACACTAGTCATAAGCACAAATTGATCCATTCCACGTATCTGTATACACCTATCACACGCCTCAAGATACAGAACTTTCCTATACTGCATAGGTTCACTCCCTCCCCTGTGTCCTTTACCTCTCTATGTTCTCTCTCACACACACAGGGTGTGCTTTCAGACTTCTGCTGGTTAGTTTTGCCTGTTTTTTAATTTCTTATAAACAGAACCACGTAACATGTACTCTTAGGTCTGGCTTCCCCCCTACTTTGTGTATTTCTATATGTGACAGTGTAGTACAATAGCTTATTATTACTGTGTAGTATGTTGCAGAGGTAGATACAATTTACCCACACAACTGCTTTTGGACAAGCAGAAAGGAGTTAAAACAGTAGGCCTGGAATGGGGATTTCGCTCAGTGGTTAGAGTGCTCACCTTGCAAGCACAAGGCCCTGAGTTCAATCCCCGGTACCAAAAATGAAACCAGTAGGCCTGACTGCTGTCTTCTGGTTGGCATCTGGGAACTCGGCTTTTGAGCACCCACCATCCCCACTACTGAGGAGAATGACATACTGTACCCAAATTGGATGAACAAGGTGGTTTATGCCAAACACCTGCTTCCCCCTGGAGTTTGGAACTTTGGTACATTCTAGACAAAGGGTATCTAGCTTACCCAGCCAAAACAAAACAAGAACAACAACAACAAAAAAACCACATACCCTAGGCATCAAATTTCTAACAGGGTGGCAACATTTTACATATATGGTCAGTCATGGGGGAATTCAAGTGTCCTGTATGGCTCCCCTAGCAAAGGACTCTAAGAAAGTTGAACCCAGTTTCCCCCAAACACTGCCCTATATACCTTGTCCCTCTAGTGGTTTTTCTCTGTATTCGTTAGCTTTAATAAATTTCAGCCACGAGTACAATTATATGCCGAGTCTTATGAATCCTAGTGAATCATCTAACTTGGGTGTGGTATCGGGGGAATCCCTGACACATGGGCATACTTTTCTTTCAGATTCTGAACGTTATGAATAAAAGTGTTGAGAATATTCTTATGCATACCTTTTAATAATCATATGTACTAATTTCTCTTTCATGTAAAACACAAATATAATCGCTAGGTCTTACCATGTACCCCTTGCATTTAAAATCCAAACAATATTGTACTTAGCTGACTAAAACAGCCTTGTTTCATACCTCAGTGTCTTTGTACACACTGTTCCTTTTGCCTAGAATGTCTTTTTCTCTGTTAAGCCTGTTTTGCGAAATCTTTCTTTTACATGCCTTTTTTTCATGTTATTTCTATATATGTGTATTGTTTGGCTTCCAACATACTGCAGCATATAACTATGTGCTTGTGTTTTTATTAGATTAAATTCTCAACAGTCTTGTGACTTTCTTATTTATCCTTAGTCCCCAGAGTGGGTCTAACCACATGAGAAAGCAATTAAGAAATACAATGGTAATCTTTGGATCCCAGAGTATCATGTTACATTGTTCATGGACGCTTTGGTTTTTGTTTAAGTGGTATTACCTCTGGTCCAACCTTAAAACCTCAAATCTTGAAATGACTGAGTAGCTGAGAGCTTTGACAGCAAGAAGAGGTAGAAATGGTGAGTGAATACTAATCTTCATCGGGAGGTATCAGAGAAAGGAAAGATCCAGCAAAAGGCTCTCTCACCAGGAACTCACCACCCAGCTTGGGAAATGGAACAATCCACTAAGAACCAGGGACATAAGGGATCTGTCTAGGAAGCAATGAGACCAATGCTGTGGTGCTCTGCCACAGGTGTGTGGCAACAAGCACAACTGAGAAGCATGGTGGAAAAAGCAGATTGAAAATACTCATGCAAGGAATACCTGAACTACTGAACCAGCAGCGGGAATGAAGAAACAATGAAAGGATACAGGGCTACAGATGACACTAAGGTAGGATAACATCCAGGCTTTGCAGTTATAAACATTGAGAAGAAATTTCCAAAGGAGAACCACATACTTACCCAGCACCCTTCTGTTGTAAAGCCTCTGCTGGGAAAAAAACAAAACACCCAAATGCAGCTCTTGTCCCCAAGAGGACAAGAAAGTCTAGAATCTAGTTGGAAAAGATTAGACTAATTGGGTGAAAGGGATAGAATCAGATTAGCTCTAAGAGATGAAGGGAAGAAATTGATTGTTTTTAGAATTAGAAACCCCAACAGGGTTTAAAATGTCTCAGATAGATATATGTGTTCAATAGTCCACTAAGAACCACAGAACTTGAAAACAACAAAAAGCAAAGCCCTCAACCTAAAACTTGGTCACTAAAGAACTGGTGTAGCTATAGGAATCCTGTATGAGGGGGAGGAATGATCCAACAGACTGAACCACAGGGAATGTAGCACTGAGAAAGCAAAAGCAGCCTCCAAGTATTAAGGCAAGAATGATTAGATAAGAACAAAGCCATAACACTGAGTGTGTAGCTCAGTGATAGGGCACTTGCTAAGCATGTGCAAGGATCTGGGTTCAATCCTTAGTACAGTTAAGTCCCCACTTACGAACATTCGAGTTGAGAACTTTCACGGGTGTACCATGTAAGACTCACTTTGTGAGCTTCCAAACAAATCCAACTAACATACAATTCTCCCGGAATACAACTCCTTTGCAAGTCGGGGACTTATGTGATACCAGAAAAAAAGCCACAGAGTTTTCTGAACCAAGTGTCAATTTTAAAATGAGATCAGAAACCAACCTAAGAGAGGTCAAGATGTGTGAATTCTATAAATAACACTAGTCTAGAAACGAGAAAATGTGAGTTCCAGTTCTGGCTCAGTCAGCTCATTCACTGTGTAAAATTAAAACAATTGTGCTTCATTCTGAGCTTAATTCTTCTTTGTCCACAGAAAGAGGTAATCGGAAATTATAATCTAGGATCAGTGTCAATTCCAAATTGTACCTTAGGGACACATCTCTAACACTTTTTCAGCTTCAAAACAATTCCAAGATTATAGCTTTAAAAAAAAGTCTCAGGAGAAAGGGGCAATTCAAGAGACAGATGGTGTCAGAGCCAGAACCCAAGAGCATAACACCAGAATGCTGAGGGCACAGATGTTAAGTAGTAAGAGATTAAGTGTTCTGTCAAAAGACACACACACACACACACACACACACACACACACCCCTGTCTGTCAAGGTAACTGCTTTCTTCCAACACAAGAAAGCTACTCTCACACCTGTATTAAAGGAGACTGCAGGCAGTGGTGCTAAACCCATCCGGATGATACGAATACTATGCTGGCAAGGATAAAAAAACCAGTAACAATATTGGTCAAGTTACTCCCTGAATCAACAGTGACCCATTTCTAACACACATATCCATCTTTACACCTGCCCTTCTGGGGATTCTCCAATTACGTTCAGGGAAACCAGTACAAAATACCTTAAAAAAACAAAAACAGTGTTAACTCACTATAATCTAAAAGGACTGCTCCAACCATGTAGGAAAATTTAAGAATAATTCAAAGTTTATCCATGCCTAAGTGTTCTCCTGAACTGCTGATAAGAAAGCTCAGCCCCATTTAGCCAGGAACACCTCCATGCATATACCAGAGCTACTTAAAAACACATTATATATTAAGGGAGCAAAATAATCCCTAACAAGAGTCTTTTTAGATCCCTCTAGCAAAAGTTACTGACAATTAAATCTACACTGGGGGTTTAACACCCTGAAATTTAGATACTTTTTATGGAAAGTCAGACAATTTTCCTACAGAAATAGGAAATATTATATACACTAGTTGTATGGGGTCTTATCTTCCACATAAAAACTTTCAATGCTTGGTATCTGTGCTTACAGAACCACCTCATACGCGGGTTTAACTAAAAACATGCTGCAACAATGATAGAAACAAATAAAATGACATTTCTAAAGCTGCAATGTGGGAGGGAAACAGGTGGAGTTAGAAAGATCCAAAAGGCTTAATAAACACTGGAAGGGCACCATCAGTACTTCTTGGTTTTAAATAAAACAGCCAATTCTTTATATATAACCTCCTCCATCTCAACCTCTAGGTCTAAGCCCTTCCTACCCCTCTACCTTAGAGGCTTTTTGTTAAATTCCTCCCAGAATAAATTTAGTTTAGACAGTGCTTAGGAAAATCAGATTTGCAGACAAGGATGAGATTACTGCAGTTCTTCCATAACAGAAAAAATTAATTTGTATTTCATCCCTTTTTTTTTTTTCTCACTGCTCCCACCACTAGCTACTGAAGACAACAGTTTAAACATTAATATCTGGGTTTGGTTTACATTCCTGCCCAAACTTCAAGACAGAAGTACAAACCCACTAATTAATTTGCTCTTTAAACAACATAATTTTAGGGAATTGTTATTTAGCCAAAGGACCTGAAACTAATGAATGAGGACACTTGTACACGCAACACTCAGCATAAAACACAAACACACCAGCAAACAGATAAATAAAGTTATCTCATCCCTCAACTACCCCACTCCTTCGCACTGCCCAAATCTGCAAACACTGAACTTACAGCTGACTACCTAGCTGGTGAAGGCTGCTAGAGAATGGTAAAGACAGGTAACATTTTAAAATTCCTACCTTTCCTACAACTTTCCAGGCCTAGGTAAGAGAGCCATTCAGCTCAGATATAATTCTACATCCTCACAGGAAAAACTCTTTAGCAAAGGTTTTGAATATGCTCTTTACCACTTTAAATCTTTGGGAATAATACAGAGAAATAAACTTTCATAGCCTTTTTGCATCTGCTATTGTGGCTGTGTGTAATGTGGAGATCATTTTACCCAGAATTAAGACCCCTGCCAAATCCCTGTTCCTGGAGCAAGGCTCTTTTATGCCCTAAGAGCTTGTCCCTGAGTATTCTGCCAAATACTGCTTTTAAAATCCTTTATCTGGAGGGCTAGGGATTTAGCTCAGTGGTAGAGCTCTTGCGTAGCAAGCACAAGGCCCTGAGTTTGATCCCCAACACCCAAAAAGAAAAAAAACCTTTACCTGCACCTCAGTAGTAGAGCATGTGCTTAGTATATAGGAGGACCTGGGTTCACTACCCAGCATCAAAACCAATAAACCTTTATTAAAATTCTTCCTGCAAATCTAAGAGTCATCTTTATGGGAGTTTTAGTCAAAATAGAAAGTCAGATTTAGTAAGCTCTTTTCTACTAGTACATGGTTCTTAAAAACAAATATATGATTTCAAATTTGCCTTGCCCCAGAAGGAAAAACCTATTGAAATTTTAACTATGCTGAAGAAGGAAAGTCTTTCATGCAGAGGATTGGAAGGGTCACCCCCACAGTGGGAGGAGCCTGCTTTCTCCAGACTTCTGACTCTCAGGATCAGCTCTGACACACATCATGGAATGATAGACACAGCACATTCCTCCTGCATCAACAGGGCTGCACTAGTGCTCAGAAGACCCACTGACTTCTACAGCAACAGGAGAATCCCACCAATGCAGCTCAGGTTCACTCTGCCCATACAGGGGACCAACCACAGCCTTTTTTCCCTACACTGTCCATTACCAATTAACTCCTCTGTCATACCAGATTACACATAATGTCACGAGCTGGGCTATGACACCAGAAAGACCCACACTCTAATTTAACAGCCTCATGACTCAATATCTGAGCCAGTTTCCTCATTTGTAAAATAGGGGGAAATTTAATAAGAATATCTTAAGACAGATTCCAAACTAACTATCAGGTTGAATCCAATATTTAAGAAATACTACATTCAGCCTATATTTTTTTTCCATTTTAAAATTCTGCTATTTAAAAGTCAGGAGATTCACCAAAATACAGACTGCCAGCTTAACTAGGGAAAAAAATCAAAGATCTATCAAATTTGGACCCGGATTTTTCGCTTGGCAACAGTGGTTGCTCCCTCTAGACGGGGCTTTAAAGAGGCCCTTAGTGAGGCACAAACTCTGTAGGCCAGTAGGAGTAATACTCTTCCTTTACTCATTTATGTTACCTCAGGAATCCGTGGAGGTTAGGTTTGCAAACTATTTTAAGGACTAAAGGCAAAACTAATAGCTTGTGTTCACTAAAAATATTTATTGGCGCAGTCATTATCATTTGCTCGTTTGTCATTAAGTTTGGTGTTCAGCCTGGAGTCTTAGAATTTTACCATCAACACCCATTTCCTGCCTCATGAACACTGTCATGTATACCGTAGTAAAAGCAAAGGACAAACCCCCATCCCCGCTTTCCTAACTGCAAATGTTCCCATGATCATTCACCACCGTATTAACTCTCTAACCTCCTGTCTGCTGTCCAGACTGGCACAATCTCCCTTCCACACACCCGAGTCTAAGCAGACAACAGGAGGAGGAAAGCAAGTTATTTTCACACTAGAGAGGCTGAGTTAATACATACAGTAGCCAACTTTCAAATCCCCCTTTGTTTCTGCAGTACTGGGAATTTAACCCAAGGCCTCCGCAGTGAGCTGCATCTCCGCTGCTTTTTTTTTTGCTGCCTTTAAAAAAAAAAAAACAAAGTCTCACAAAATAGCCAAGTAGTCCAGGCTGCGCTGGAACTTGTGCACCTCCTCCCTCAGTTTCCCAGAATGCTCCACCTCTCTCAGTCCGGGGCACTCACTGACAGGTCACCAAACTTAAATCGAATCACTATCTCTCAGACACATACACGCAAAGAAAAGTGGGAGTAGCGTTTCTCTCCAGGCAGCTCCATGGGGAAGAAAAAGCGACCAGCAGGAACCCTGCACGCTCCCGTCCCCTAGGCTCCCGGCAGCAGAACATCCACCCCGTTCAGCTGTGAGAAAAGCAAACAATCCAGGAAAACCACCGCCAACTTGTATTTCCCGGGCTCCGTTCCGCCTGTCTGGGCGGACTTCTGCTCCCTAACACCCGGCCGTAGGTGAACCAGCCGCAGGGCGCTAACTGTCCCGCGGACGCGTCCAGCCGGCGGCCAGAGCAGCGCGCGCCCCAGAGCCCGGCCGGGCACCGCCCGCGGCGGGGAGACCCGAGCGGCCCGTGGTCCCGCGCGGCGCGTGCCGCCGTCTGCGCTCGGGGCCCCACGAGAAGGGGCGAAGACACGCCAGGCGGCGGGACCCCGGCAAGGGCCTCTCCCGCCCGCCTGCCGCCCGCCCCGGCCTCCCACGGCGCCCCCCTCCGCCCACCGCCTCTGCGCACCTGACCGCTGCCCGGGCTGGGGAAAATTCCGGCGCCACGACGCCGGGGCCACATGCACGCGTCTCGCCGGGTCACACCAGCAAGCCTAGAGGACTCCACACCCGCGCCACCTCACGGCCCTCCTCCGCCTGCCCGGACCCACCTCAGAGCACGAGACCGCGGGGTTCGACGCCCGGGCGCGCGCAAGCCAGGGACTCGGGCTCTCGCGCCAGTCGGACGTGTGAAGCCACGTGACCTCGGGGCCTGGAAGGCGCGCGCTGCACGAGGCCCAATCCCTCCGCCTTAAAGGGGCCGCGCCCGCTCCGTCGTGGCGCTCTCCACAGACCGCAGACCCAGCTGGAAGGGAGTAGGGTCCTTGTCTCCCGGAGCCCTGCCCCGCCGGGCGTGAAAGAGACTCGCGGCTGGCGTGAGCCTCGGGTCTTACGTGCGACGGCTGCGCGGGTAGGCCGTGGTCCTCGGCTCTTTCCCGCTTGGTCCGCACCCGTCCGCGAACGCTCGGGGCAGCCCGAGTCGCCTACTCCGGTCCGGGGCCGCGGCGCCTTTAAACCAAAGGCCCTGAGTCACGCGGCGGCTCCCCGCCCCCGGCCGCCGCACGCCCTTCCACGAGGCCCCACGCCCGCGGGCACGTGACCGCGCCCCGCCCGGACGCGCGCGGAGAGGGGCGGGGAGGACGCGCCGGTGCGGCGGACGGCGGGCGGCGCGCGGACCGTTAGCTGCGGCGCCTGGACCGGCCCGAGGGCGGGCAGGCGGCTCTTACCGGTGGGAGCGCCATGGGGTCCGGGCCCTGCCAGGCCCACTGACTGAAGGGCGGGCCGGCGGGCGGGCGCCGCAGGGACGCGCACGCACGTGGCTCTGTTTCTGCAGCGGGCCGCGCGCAGCGCCGCACCCGGCGCCTTATAAAGCCCGGAGCCGCCCCCGCCGGATGCCGGGCACCTGTGCCGCCGCCCCGCCCCCGCCGGCCCGGGACTCCAGGCGAAGGTCCCGGCCCGAGCGCGCGCGCTCACTCACCGTGGGCTCTGTCGGAGTCACGACCTCCCGCGGGCCTCAGTTTCCCCCCAGGGAACAGGGCTCGGTTGAGCCCCTGCGGCGCGGCGGCGGCGCGCTTTGTCCGAGAGCCCGGGACGCGTCCCTCCTCCCGCGGTGGCCTCGGGTGACAGCCGGCCCCGGCCTCGGCCTCGGCCCCGGCCCCTGCCCGATCGGCCCCGCTCGGGGGTTCCGGAAAGCTCCTGCCACCTGGGGTCCCTTGCGCGCCGCAGCTCCCTGGGGAGCCGCCCGGACGCTCGGCCGCCCTCGGAAGGGGAGCTTTGCCCAGGAGGCGCGCGGTGGAAGCCCGGGCCCGCGGAGGACGGGCGCCCGGCCTCGGCTGCAGCGGACCGGAAGCCCCGGCGGCACAGAGGCGGGGACGGCATTCCAGGCGGGGAGCCGAGCGCGGGCGGAGAGCGGCTGGAGCTGCCCCGACCGGGGAGAACGCGCACGTTTGCGAAGTGCCTTTATTCTGCAGTGAGCTGGAAACTGTGAAGACTTGTGAAGGCCTTGGCAATTGTCAGGTCTCCTACTACAAAGTGTTACTGGATTTGGGCATGGTGGTGCATGCCTGTGATTCTAGTACTCTGGAAGGCTGAGGCAGGCGGGTTGAAAAGAAAGTTTGAACACAGTCTAGTCGACTTAGTGACTTAATGAGGCCCTGTCTCAAAAAACAAAGGCCTGGGGTTGTATCCCAGTGAGAAGGTCTTGGTTTCGAGCCCGTTGGGGCGGGGCGTACTGGAGATTTAGTGGCCTTTTAGAAGAAAAAAGAAAGAACCAGGGAAAAAATGGTGGATCAGAGTATACTGAACATCAAATGTTACATGTTGTTGCACTGTTTATCGAGCACTTCTATGCTCAAGGGTCCTCCTGGCAGTTGGGGAACCTGGAGACTGCCACCTTCCAAGCAGGCTGGTGAGGCTGGCCTGGATCTCATGGTCAAGGAGGGGCACAGGTAAGTAGGCTGGTTTCTTCCCAGGCCGATAAACTGAAAGTCTGCGGCCAGATCTAGTGTTTCAGGATTAGTCGGGGAGAAGACGGCGGGGAGTAAGGACAGATGCTGGAAAAGTCCAGATGGGGCTGAGTGGCAGGATTGTCCAATCTCCGCCCACCCCACGTCCTCCGGCAGGAGCTTCCCTGGGGTGCTGAGGTCAAGGGCAGAGAGTGACCACTACGGGGCAAGGCGAGTACTTGGCGACTCCCCACCCCCTTGTGCCTTTCTGCTCTGGTAGCAGCACAGGAGCGTGGTGTATCTTGCTTGGCCTCTCCTGTGCCACACCCACAGCACAGGAGCTATGTTTCTCCATGTAGGAATGAGGTCCCAGCCCAGCTCCGTCTTCCCAGAAAAGCTGGACATACAGGTATTTTAAAAATGTGCAGTGGTTAATGTGAACTTTAAGTCTGAGAGCGCTATGTGGCTGCCAGTTTGTGTTCCCTTACATTTGGTCCTCCCTGACCCAAAAGCTAACCGTGGAAGCTGAGCTGGTGCACATGCCTGTAATCCCAGCACTTGAGGGGCTGAGGCAGCAGGATTGCAAGTTTGAGCCCAGACTTGGGGAAGGGGAGCTGGGCATATAGCTCATGCCAAAGCCTTAGGTTGGATGCCTCAGTACTGGAGGGGGTGGTGATCTGAACTGGGAATGGGTGTCCTGGAGCCCTTTGCTATTTCAAAGGCCCCAAGCATACAAAAGGGAAGGTGTCTTTCCAGTGACCTGAACGGGAATCCTTGCTGCCTGAAATCTCTCTTCCTAAACATTCCGCCGCATGTAACAATGAGTCATCTTCACTGAGTACTCACTATGTGTGTAGCACAGTTCCAAGTGCTTTATCTGTGTTACCTCATATTGCAGACCAGAAAACTGCAGCTCAAAAGAACTTGCCCAAGCTGCAACAGAGTAGGAACTCAACCCAGGCAGTCTTCTGGTTTCATAGCCTGAGAACAAAACTACCAGCACCTTTATCCGCACACTTCCTTGTGAGTGGCCAGAGTTCCCTGAGTCCAATACAGTGGTGGCCCCAGGTGTGGTGAGTCCTTGCTCCCTGCATGCTTGGTTAGGCCTGCAGGTCCTACAGGAAGGACAATTTCTAGATTAGAAGGTGTCTGTCATCCACAGGGCAGGGTTAGAGATACTAAGTGACTTGGTCCAGTCCCCACAGCTGCACTGGCAGAAGAAATGGGAACAAACAGGCAGCATTATCCATTCTCTCAGTCAACAAGCATCCTTTGAGCCCAGCTATGCCTGGCACCATCTCTGCCTTCAAGCCCCAGATTTACAATACAGGTTTTAAGTATAACTGCAGTTGGTTGGATTGTTTTAAATACACACCATAGAAAAACAGAAGGGACCCTGTAGTCTTTTGGTTGGTTGTTTTTTTCCTGTTTTGAGATGCTGGGAATCGAACCCAGGGCCTCACACATGCTAGACAAGCACTGTACCACTGAGCTATTTCCCCAGCCCACAACCCGTAGTTTTTTACATGCTCAGGTGCTCAGGGCTTCCACAGCAGGCAGAAAACTGAAAGGGGAAAGGAAATGGTTGGGAGAAAGTGGTTTCCTGGTTGCAATCAGAAGGAAGTTCACTGAGAAACTGAAGACCACAAGGAAAGTGAGTCTGCTCAAATCTCACCAAGCCTGCAGAAGAAACCATGTTTTTTGTTTTAATGTCCTTTCAAGTAGACTGAAAGAGTGGATCGGCTCCACTTTCATCATACTTGAATGGAGATTTACAGTGGGTTAAAGATGTGAAAAATTTGAAATTTTTTTGAAGAATATAGAACATTTTTATTACTTCAGCCTTGGGATGAATTTTGTAAATTAAAGCCACGAACAGGATCTAAAGGAAGACGTTAACTTTAACCACACTGGAATTTTAAAATTTAGTTTATTAAATACCATTGGCAAGCCATAGGCTGGAACTAGATATTTGCAATACCTGTAATCTGCAAAGATATAGTTTCAGGTATCTCAAGTGCTGGGATTACTATCAAATGTAACAGATAAAAGCACACCTGTAAGCCCAGCTACTCAGCAAGCTGAGGCAGGAGGATCTTGTTTGAGGCCAGCCTGGGCTACATAATGAGAACTGGTCTCAAAAAGTATAGCACAGTGCACAGAGTAAATGTACAGCTCAGTGACTTAGCTGCATCAACATACACTCAGGTAGCCACCAACACGTAAGGCAGACTCCCATCCTGCAGGGTTTCATTGGGCCCCTGTCTAACCTCCGCCCTGAGGTAAGAGTTATTCCTACTGCTTTTGTCTGCTCTGAACTTGTTTTGCCTGCTCTGAACTTTGTGTCAAGTGTTAACATCTGTGGGATCCATCCATGTTGTGTGTAGCTTGGTGCTTTTGTTCCCATGTGATAGTCCATGGTATTGATACACTGTAACTGATTTCTCCACTCTTATTGACTGGAATTCAGATTGTTCCTAGATTGGGGACTATTATGAATAAAACCCTACAAACATCCTTGATGTGAAGTACTCTGGTGAACAATTTGACATTTTCTAGTTAAATTGGGGGTGTGTATATGGCCTAGCAATTCCACTGCAAGGAAAGTAGATTAGAGAAACTGACACATTAAAAAAAGACATGCGTGAAAGTGCCCATAGCTGTTTCATTTAGAGTTAAAAAAACAAAATAACCTTAAATGTCCACCAGTAGGAGAATGAACAAATTGTGGTATAGTCATGTAATGGGAAATATATATGTAAAATCAGGATATATAGAATACACATGACAATATTGAATTAAAAGCAAGGTGGAGGAGAATACATATCCTAAAATGCCACTGATAGAAAATTTTAAAATATGCAGTATGCTATTCTCACAAAGTATGATACTATATATTAGGACATATCTATATGCACTAAAACTGTCAGAAAATGTATATGGCATTGCTAAACAGAAAATCCAAAATGATTTACTTCAGGTGGGAAGGGAAAAGCTTGTGAAATGGGCAGAGGGTCAAGTCAGTTGATAAATGCTTTAGTTTTAAATTGTGTGATCAGTACACAGGTGATTTTTTTTTTTAAATTTGAGGCACTGGGGATTAAATGCAGGGCCTTCACATTGAGCTACATTCCCAGCCCTTTAAAAAATTGTTTTTATTTTGAGACAAGATCTAAGTTGCCCAGGCTAGGCCTGAACTTGGGATCGTACTGCCTCAGGCTCCCACAGTGCTGGGATTATAGGCATGTGCCATCCTGCTCAGCTTCTATTTTACTCTTTAAACTTTTTTTCCTTTTTGGCAGTGCAGGGGATTGAACCCTAGCTCGAGCTTGCTAGGCATGCACTGTACCACTGAGCTACATCCCCATTCCTTTTTTTTTTTTAAGTCTTGAAATCTTGCTAAATTGCCCAGGCTGATCTTGAAATTGCTATCCTCCTGCCACAGCCTCCCAAGTAGCTGGGATTCCAAGCATGCACCACCATGTCCAGCTTTTCATTTGAGTTTTGTTTTGAGACAGGATCTTACTATGTTTCCCAGGCTGATCTGAAATTCCTGGGCTCCTGCAGGCCCCATGTTTCAGCTGGGACCACAGACATGGGCCACCACACTCTGGCTTATCACTTTTTAAAAAGACAAAGAATGAGAGTAATTAAGGGCAATAAAATGCTGGTAAATGACAGTTGGCTAGGGGAGGGAAAAGTAGTTTTTGATATAGTACAGTAAGTCTTCAAGTTGCAGATTTTCTCAGGTGTACTGTGTAAGACTGTCAGATTACGAGTGAATCCGATTTAAGAACATTCTCCCGGAAGGGACCTTGTTCATAGGTCAAGGACTTAATGTGTGCCTGTTTCCCTGGCATAAATACTTTGCAGTATGGCTGATTCGAGATTACCAATGTGATCCTGGCTCACAGGTGGCTTCCGGAGCTGGAAGGAGCCAACTGGAGTAGCCACGCAGACCACACTCTGGGGCTGCAGGCTCAGGCTCCTGGGACTTGCCAGCACTCCAGGAGGAGGTCAAAGGCTAGATCATATCAGTTCCTTATTGCTGTTACAGTATCCCCAACATTAAGCAGCTTGAAACAACAAATGCTTGTTACCTCACAATTCCTGAGGGCCAGGAATCTAAGAATGGTTTATTAGCTGGTGGTTCTGACTCGGGATCTTTCATGAGGTTGTACTCACATCAGCAGAACTACAGACATTTGGAGAGTTCTTTGGGGCAGGAGGACCAGCTTCCAAGTTCACTCAGTGGGTGCTGGGAATAGTCTCCATTCCTTGTTACATGGACCTCACCGCTAGCCTAAAATGTGGCAGCTGGCTTTCTCCAGGGCAGATGATCAGAAGAAAGCCTGGGATGGAAATGCAATGCCTTCTGTAACCTAAACTCAGAATACCTGTTATTGAGGCACTCAGCCCTGATGAAACGTGAGAGCAGCGACACAGTGTGCCATACCAGGAAACAGGGATCTCTGGGGCCATCTGGGAGGTTAGCTATACACAGATAACCACCAGAAGTGAGGGCGGAATAAAGGCCTATAAGCAATCTCTAGTGAGCCTTGTTTACATTTTTAAGAAAATTGCCTTGGTCTGATTCAGGAGCATCCAAGCAGCTCTCAGCTGGTGGGCCAGTCCCATCTCAGAACGTGCAGTGATAAAAACAGCAATTCCAGGGAGACTCGAGGCCCTAAGGCTCTTTGGGAAGCCACAGCTGTGGCTGCTCCCCAGGGCCGCAGTGCCCAGCAAGTCCCCAGAGTCACAGGCAGAGCTGTCCCCTGGCACTGCCTTTGTTTTCTTTCCTTATAAAGAGCCACACCTGCCTCCCCTCAGCTTCTCCACGGGCAGATTGGCCCAGGGATGCTTACGTGACATGGCTGCGGGGAGGTGTGGCCACGGATCTAGCGCCTTGGCAATGGAGGATCAGAAGCTGGGCCACCACACCTCAAGCTATCCTTGGAGCGCGTTCCTTGTAACCCTGTCAGAATGTTCTGTGGGAAAAGCATTCCAAGGCCAAAACCAAGTGTGGCTCCACTGTGGGTAGAGGGGTGGTCACGAGTACAGTAGGAAGGTCTCTGAGAAGGCCTGTGGGAAACTGATGACTCTTGACAGAATACCTCTCACATCTGTTGCTTTCAGCCTCTCTCTTCTCCTGGAAAGACATCAGGGATGGCCACTAGGTTTGTTGTAGTGACTAATCCCCACTATTTAGGTGAGCCATGGAGCCCACCGGGGACCCATGATCTGAATCTGCATGTTCATAGGACCCCCAGGTGACTGACACAGGGTTCTTTCCCCTCTAAAGTGGCCAGCCAGGTCATCCCCCAGCTGGGTGGGGCCCCCAGGGTTCATATCCAGATGTAGTTGACATCGAACATACACTGCACACTGAACTGCCACGTCTGGGGAATTCTCCATGTGATGAATCCTTCCTTCCCAAGGTCCCGCAAGGGGAACCCAGGGGCACTGCCAGCCACAGAAGAAGACTTGCTTCTGTGGAGGCTTAGAAAAAGGAATAAGGAGTCCCCCTGGCTTGGCCTCCCAGCCCTGTCCAGTGTCTCAGAGATGCCCGCAGACTCCTGAGCAGAGATGTTGCTTGGGATCCGGCCTCCCCACTACAAGGCCATATAGGCCAAACACAGCCACAGCCGCTCGGCCCCCAACCCCATCAGGAGGACATTTTATTGAGATTTTGCAACATAAATAGCTACAGAAAGCTGGGAGGGCCAAAGGGAGCAACTGCTGTCTCCCTCTGCATGGGTCACTCAGGAATGGTGGTGGTAAACACTAACGAGGGGACCACACCCCCCCAGATGCTATCTGGCATGAGGAAGCTGACAGGAGGGAGAGAGAGAGAAGGGGAGGAACTGACAATCCAGATGTCCTGGGAAGGAACAGGTGAGGACTGCAGAGGTCACGGCATTTGGGAGTCACTGGGTCAGAGCCTGGATCACGTCCTTCACCAGCATGGTGCCAATCACCATCTTCTCGCTGTTGACTGTCAGCTGGGCAGCTCCGGCTGGCTGGGCGTCCAGAGTCAGAAGCACCAGGCTCCCGCTGGTCAGTGTCCTCCCTGCGAACCTGAGGTGGCCAGAGAGGAGGGTTTGGGACGGGCTCAACCCTGCCTGGGGGTCCAAGCCATCCTTCCAGCCCGGCCCTGCAAGCGCTAGTACCTGTACTCATCAGATGTCCCACAAGGGACGCGGCCCAGGTTGGCAGTGGCGGTCACTTTCTGCACCACAGTGTGATCGCTCTGACAAGTGTCTGGCAGCATGACTTTCTCAGTGATCTCATTCATGCCTGTCAACTTTCCTGGGGACAAAGGTCATGGTGAGAGCAGAGGTCATGGTGGCAGAATGACTGGCCCTGCCAGACCTCCTCCTCAGGTTTGCACAAAGGTTTGGCCGCTTGTCAGACCTCCTCAGGTGCCTCCCGCCCGGGCCAGCCTTGGATACAGGCAGGCCAGAGTCTCCTCCTCAGCCTTGGGGAAGGCACTTCCCTCACAGATGGGCCCAGGCTTTGTCTATGACATTGATCAAACACTAATTTGGTACTTCCTGCTGGCAGACGTCAGGGTGACCATCCCCTCGGGATGGCCAGTGGACTTGGGGGCCAGACAGTCCTTGGAGGTCCTCCATGCTTTTGGTCTTCCCCAGGTGGCCTCCATCCCAGGACCTTCCCAGGCCCTGCAGGTTGAGCCCTCACAAAAGGTCCCAGTGGCTGCTGGGCTCACGGCTGGACTCCCAATTTCACCTCCGCAGCTGCAGCTCCTGAAGCCCCAGAGTCCCTCTTCCTGAACACTGATCTCTCCCCTCCATGCACAAGCTCCAAGTGGCCTGTGTGATGCCGTCCTCTGCCCTCCTGCCCATCACCAGCCTCTACCTCAGCCCCTCTCCCTCCTCAGCTGCTTCTCCTCAGAGAACTGACATCTCTCCCTGGTCCTTCAGCCCCTCCAATCTTGGCTGGTACCATCATCCCCCACTGTACCTTCTGTCTGCCCATGTTCGACTCTATCTCCCTTTCTGGAAGGAGGGTCTCTCATCACGCAACGCCTGCTTTCCCTCCTTGTTCACGGTCAAAGTCCACCAAAGGGGACTCCATCTCCTCGAGCCCTGGTCTCTCAACCAACTATAGCCAAGCAGTGCCCCTCTCCCTGCCCCGACCCGCTTTCCCGCAGGTTGGCAGGGGCCTCCCACACGCTGGGTCAGAAGGTCTTGGACCATCATAGCCTGCAGGCCACCCGGAAGCAGCTTGGCGGCTCTGCTGGTTCTCCTTCCACCTCTCTGCTCCCATTCACGTCGCACCCTCTTCTTCTGAAGAACTCGAGTTCTCCTTGAGGCTCTGTCTTTGGCTTCTTACCTGCACCCCAACTCTCTCGCTCACCCTCCTGGCTTCCACTCCTTCTCGGGCACAGACCCATTGACACCTCCTCCTCAACTTCCTGAGTGAACTTCGACACTCTCTGAAGTGACCATAACCTTCCTCCTCCCTCATCTAGCCCGCTCTTTCCTCTAGATCAGGGGTTTGGCAAATCACAGCCTGCAGGCCAAATCCAGCCCACTGCCTGCATGGCCCCCACAGGGTTTTATCATTAAGTATGGGGAGAAATCGAAAGATTAATATTTCATAACACATGGAAATGAAATAAAATTTAGTGGTCAGAGTGTCTGCCTCGAAAGTACAAGACCCTGAGTTCGATCCTCAGCACCAAAAAAAAAAAAAAACCCAAACAGATAATGTTCCACATCTCACTGGAGTATCACAGCCACGCTTGTTTGTTTACATGTCATCTGTGGCTGTTTCTGTGTTATGACAGCAGAGCTAAGGAGCTGCGACAGAGATCAAATGACCCTCAAAGCCTAAAACATTTATTTTATGACTCATTATAACAAAAAATGCACCAAACCCAGGTTTAGGTGGAGGGCACCATACCTCTGCTTCCCTCCAGAACAAACATTCTCAGGTCAGCTTATCCACCCCGTCGCGTCTCTCAGGGTGATGGCCCACCGCTCCCTCTTCCTGGTCCCCCTCCCCTACCCCAGCCCTGCCCTCCCCGCACCTGCTTGGCTGGTTCTGTGCCTTGCTGCCTCCTGTCAGAGCTGCTGCACCAGCCAGATGAGTAATTGCAGAACTTAGCCCAAGGTCTGATGCCAAATGAGTGGCAAAATCAGAAATAAAACCAGCATTTGTGAAGCTTTGTGTGGCCTGCAGGCTCCCCAACCCCTTCTGAGTGGTGCCAGATTCCCCCGTCTGCAGCAGAGGGTGGAACCTGCTCCTTCCTTCAACAGCTCCTGCGCTGCTTGGAAAATCAAGCCTCCGTGTCCTGATCCCTCTAACCATGGTCCTGGCCACAATAACCTCTGCGACCTCTCCTAGCTCTGAAACATCTGCTTCCAAAATCCTCTCACATAGCACACAGGCGTTTAGCACTGCTCTTACTGACACCCGCTCCCTGCACTCAGGCCTCCTGTGCCCCAACTCCAGCACCACACCTCTGCACGCACTGTTTCCCCAGCCACAACTCAGGCCTCAACTTTTTGTTTTTCAAGACAGGGTCTCACTCTGTAGTTCAAACTGGTCTTGAACTATGTAGCTAAATTTTTTTCCCTAGTACTGGGGATTGAACTTAGGGCCTTTGTACTGATTTACACCCCAGCTCTTTTTTAATTTTTGAGACAGAGTCTTGCTAAATGGTCAAGTTTCCCAGGCTGGACTTAAACTTTCAATCCTCCTGCCTCAGTCTCCTAGAGTGCTGGGATTACAGGCATGTGCCACCATACCTGGCAAGCCTAGATGTTTTTGCCTGGCAGAGTCCAAAGTCCCTTCAAAGCTTCACCAAAATCTCCCAGTCTCTGGGAAGGCTCTGCTGGAGGCACAGACTACAAGGTTTCCCTGTCTGGAGAAGCCAGGGCTCTAGCCAGGCCCGTGTGGCAAGCCTAGTGGGGCTCCCGCCACCGCCCGAGTAGCACTCACCCTGTTCCTTCTTGAACTCGTTCTCACTCATGAACACAGGGGCCATCAGCTCCCCAACAGGGGGCTGAATAGAGACGTAGAACTGCCGAGTCTGGGTGCTGGAAGGGTGGGCGGAGATGGGGGAGAGGGATGAGAGTGGTGTTTCCCCTCACCTGCCCCAGCTCACACAGAGGCAGCACAGCACGAGGCAGACCTGGGCCTCAAGGTCACTGCCAGGCCACCCTCCACTGCCCTCCCACCCTCTCCAGGCCACCCCACCAAGAGGTGCACACATACCACAGCTGGAAGTTGGCCGCCTGGGTTGAGTCGCAGAAATTGATGCCCATTACTGCAGTGGCAGACTCTCCAGGTGCCAGTGACTCTGAAGTGAGGGGGGTACTATCATCTGAGAGACCTGGAGCCAGTCTGGCCTCACTGTCCCCTCCCCAACAGGCTGTCGGGGCTCCATGGAACCCTGCTTTCTGGGCCCCTACAGGTGGCTCCTCACTCTCTCCTGGATCTAAACACTTTCCCTCACCTTGCTTAAATCATGCCTAAAAACAGCCAAGGCCCCAGTCTACTGCAGGAACCTCCCTCCCGGATGTGAACTTGCTTCTTTCCTGCTCTGTCTTATCCTCCAGGGCATGGATCACGTTAGGTGCCATGTCTGTAGCCGGCTTGGCTCAAAGAGGTCACCAACATCACAGAAAGACTGACTCTGCGCAAAAGCCACCGTTTCCACCCCGTCCAAAGCCCTTCTGTACCTATTTCGGGAAATTCTTGGATGCTGATGCCCGCAGGCAGCTTGGGGGTGCCTACGTGCAGGCCCTTGATGGGGGTCTCAGAGCTGTTGGAGAAGTAGATGTGCACAGATACCATGTGGGGGTCCCCAGAGAAAGGCTGGCGGCTGAAGGCATAGTCCACAGCCAGCCCCTCGCCGGCTACCCGGTGCAGCAACTCCTGCTTCCCCACGCCTGGCACCGGGCTCAGCAGCTGGAGTGGAGTAGGAGACCAGCACCGACGTGAGAGGAGGGGGATGTTGGCCATCCTGCCAGTGGGACTCAAAGCCATCCCTCTACCATGCCTCCCCACACATATAAAGCCACATCACAGGACACAACACAGAGCTGTCCCTTCCCCATCCCACTCACAGAGGGCACCAGGGAGGAGTCTGTGAGTGTCAGACCCTCCAGGTCAGCAGCCAGACTGGTGGACACAACCGTGGGTGTAGACACAGGCTGGACACTGGGAGGGGTGACTGCGGGAGGAGAAGGAAGAATGTGATAATGCGGAGGCAGATGGCGTTGGCTTGCCTTGGCAGGGAGCCCAGGGCTCGTGGAGCAAGTATTCAGCACCACGGACAGCGGGGCGCAGACAGGGGAAGGCCCAACTGCAGCCCCAGGGAACCTGACCCAGCGCCTCCAGGGCCCTTCCCGAGTCACATCCCCAGGCCTCCTTCTCCTGAAACTCACAGTCCTCCAGGTCGAGCAGGGAGACCTCCCTGGATGCAGGGGTGCTTTTGCTGCTGGGAGGCTGAAAGAGGAAAGTGGGCCGTGAGTGTGTGCAGGGGTTCACCCTGGCCTGTTCCGGGCTGTTCTGAACCAAAGGAAGATGTCTGGGCCTGGGCCAGGAGGCAGGGAGGCCCTGCTTGGCCCTTACTGTTTTCTTCTTCCATGAGGCAGGCTCTGCCTGCTCCTCCTCAGACTCCGATGTCATCTCAGACTCGGAGGAGCTGCTGCTGGAATCGCTGCCCTCGTCTGAGGATGAGCCTTCTCCGAGCTCCTCTGGCACCTTTTTCCTCTTCTTCCTCTTCTTCTTCTCGCCCTCCCCCTCGCTCTGCTCACTAGAGGAGCGGAAAGTGGGCTCAGGCCCAGCCCGGACACCAAACCCCTTGCCTTGCTCCCGAAAAGCAGGGGAAGCCAGAAGAGGGGGAAGGTGGCCATGCGGACCTGGGCTGCTGGCCTCCAGCAACTGTTTGGCTCGGGGCCTCCCCGGAGACTGCTAAACCTGAGCAGTGGCCTTGCTTTCCAAGGGGAGACCCCTGAGCCCCACTGGCCACTTGGATGGCTACCCTCACCTCTCACTGCCTCTCCCCTTCTCCTCGTCCTCGTCCTCCTCGTCCGACTCGCTGCTGGACTCCCCAGAGCCGCTCCCGCTGCTGCTCTTGCTGTCCGACTCGCTCTCGGACTCTGGCTCTGTAGAAGGCACCGTCAGGCCTCCCTGTCCCCAGCCAAAGCCGACTCCCAGCTTCAGACAGAACTGAAGCCGAAGTCCCCGCCACCTGCTCCTGGCCCTTGATGCTGAGTGGACACAAGGATCCAGAGCGGCCCACAGAAATACACGCGGCCTCAGGGCGACGCCCCCTGCACTGAACTGCACAGATGCATGCGCAGGAGCCCCGCCCATCTCACCACTGTCCGCAGACTCCGTGGGGCCTGACTCCCCCTCAGAGTCCGAGTAGAAGGGCTTTTCCTTCTCCTTCCTCTTCTCTCGATTTGAGCACTTGGTCCACTCAGGTACCTGGAGATGGGGCAAGGGTCATTTCCCCATGGCCGGAGCGGGGAAGAAAAGGACAGGCCCTTCTCACTCTTCATCACACCTCTTCTTCAGGCCCTGCCTGCTCCTGTCCCCAAAAGGGAATGGAGTGGGGGAGGAGAGGCCTAGTCCACAGAGGGGAGGGGACACTGCCCACAGAGGGGGAGATGGTGTAGGAAGGCGGGGTGCAACACGGGGAGGGGAGAACACAGCACACACAGGGGACCTCGGTGTATTCACCCAACAGGCCCACGTGGGTCTCAATAAGGGAGAGGTCTTCTTCCTGTGTGTAGGAGGCTGTCAGGGGGGCTGGCAGCACTGCCAGGGGTCCCTGCTTCCTGTCCCCCACCACGTACACATTAAAGTCCACCCTCTGCCCTTGCCGACCTCCACATTGCGCACAGATGGGTCAGGGGCTTCCTCTGGCCAGTCCGGGAGCTCTTGGTAGCCTGTGGCCTTGGCGTTGAGCAAGTGGGACAGAGAGCCCAGCTGAAAGTGGTCCCGGTCTGAGGACAGGTTTAAAAGTCAGGCCAGCAGCAGCAGTGAGAAATGTCCTAGAGCTGTCCCTGCGTGGCGACTCTGGTTGGGACCTCCTTGCTGGGCAGCAGAAGGAAATGAATGTATCCCCTTCTGGTTCTTGCACCCTGACTGCACTGCAGGCCGCCACGCTGGAAGGACAGGGCAGGGGCTGAGGTGTGGGGACAGGAGGGCTGCAGAGGTAGGTGGGAGTCGCCACCCAGAGATGCCTCTGGCTTATCTGCTCTGACCAGTAGAGAGAACGACGTGTAGGGTGGCTTCACTTCCAGGCACAGCCAGGCGCAGGAGGGAGGCCAGGGTCAGGGGGTGGGATGACAGCTGTGAATGGGAGGCTGGCCAGCCCGGGTCATGGAGGAGGAGACATGTGTGGCCTGGCTCTGGACCCCATAGGGGAGGGAGTCAGGGTCAGAAGTCAGGCGGCCCAGAGACCTGCGGGTGAAGACGGTGCCAGGCAGAGAGGGATTTCTGCCCTTCGTCTCAGAAGGCTTCAGAACTGCTCCCTGCCCCAACCCAACCTCCTTATTCCTGAGGTCCAGGGAAGAAGTGGAAGGGCTGAGCTGCTTCCCTGTGCAGGCCCCTGGCTTTGGTTCCTGGCGTCCAGAGGGGCAGCTGGAGTACCCTCCTCTCCTGGCCAGGCCCAGGAATAGAGGCGAGGCTGAAGGCCAGAGTCGGGGGGTGCAGCTGACCTCAACAGACTCGGCACACAGAGCTGGCACCGTGTTCTCAAGACCCTTATAATTTGCCTATCTGTCACACGC
Source organism: Hystrix cristata (assembly GCA_004026905.1). Classification (NCBI taxonomy): domain Eukaryota; kingdom Metazoa; phylum Chordata; class Mammalia; order Rodentia; family Hystricidae; genus Hystrix; species Hystrix cristata. The sequence goes on from PVJO010002425.1 coordinate 59,378, forward strand.
CCTCTTACTCCTTGCTTTCCTGAGCCCTTGGCATTCGACATCAGAACACAGATTCCCAAGCCTAGAGCCTGCTGGGGAGGCAGATGGGAAGGGGAGCCAGGGAGGAGGGGAGTCAGGACCCCAGCGCTGGAGTGGGAGACAGACACTCGGGTGAGACAATGCTGGCGGTGGCTGTCGTGGGGACACTGGGCCCTGGGCACTGCAGGAGGGACAAAGGGACCAGCACTAGCAACTGACTAGATGCTCTGCCCGCAGAAGTCTGGTGCCTAAGGCTGGGCCTTGGGGGCCAGGGCTGGGGCCCTGGCCAGTTCCCACCCGGCCCCAGGGTCCCCCTAGTTTCAGCTCCCACCTTTGAAGGACGACTCCAGGACGGGGGCTGGTTTGGGTGCCAGGAAGAGCTTCTTGGCGTGGCGGCTGAGGGCCCCGCCCTGCTCAGAGGGGACAATGAGCTGCCGGGTGAAGCGGGCTCGATCACGAATATCATAGTTCTGGTCATACTTGGCCAGGCTCAGCACATACTGGGTCAGCAGCTTGGTCTGGAGAAATGGAGGCAGCGGATGAGCAGCAGCAGAGGGCAGGACACTGCCAGTGCAGGTCCAGCTCCAGCGAGCAGCTCCAGGCAGAGCCTTGCGCTCAGCCTGCCTGCCCACCTGCCCCGGCCAGGGCTCCAGGCCCTGACTCCTGCCCCGCCTCTCGCAATTGCTTTGGACAACAGAAGAGGTTGCCCCTTTGGACTCTCTTCCCACAGCCCCAGGCCTGCTCCATTTCCACCCTGGGGTGGCCGAGTAGGGGCTGGAACATTCTACCAGAACTCATGGTGTCCAGGCCCCACTACCCACATGAAAATGAGACAACAAGAAGAAGAGATACGGGAAACAGGGACCCGGCTGGCAGGAGACGCCCCCATCAACCCACACTGTAGAGTCGAGCAGCGTGGTCTGGGAGGCCCGACCTTCCCCCGAGCTGCTAATGAGAGCACAGCAAACCACAGGCGGGGCTCACAGTCCTCAGGCAAGGTGGCTGCACCTGAGGACCCAGGCAGAGCTACCCTGACCCCAGCCTGGTCTATTTCTACCCTGACCCCAGCCTGGTCTAGCCACTGAAGAGGTGCCTTCTGGAGCTAACACTGTGCTGGGCACTCGATGCTCCCATTCACCTCTGCGTCCTTCTCAGAGGTGCATGCTAGGGCCTTGTTTTACAGAGGGGAAGCAGACTTGTGAAGTGGCTTCTTCCCCGCTGAGGAGCTCATCGCTGCTGCCCCCAGACCTGGACCCCTGCAGCCCCATCTGTCTGCTTCCCCCATGGACCGTGTGTCAGGATCAGGGGCTGCCATGACCCAGCTCTCCAGGTCTCCATCTCATGGGACCAAAATCAAACCATCAAGCAGCGCACAGCAAAGGGCTACAGGGATCAGCCAAACCAGTCTTCCTGGGGTTTACAATGACCCTCTGTCACATCCAGCACTGGACATGGCTGACCTGGCTATTCAGCAGGGCCACGAGGCAGGCATCCACAAGAGGCAGAGCCCCCGATGCCAGTCCAGAACCAGAGTGGCTGCTATGTCGGAACCACCCCACATCACTTTAGCGCACCTCTGACTGCACTCCACCTACAACACAGCCCACAGGAACTCGGAGGGGCTCGCACTCAGTTCAGTCCCTTTTAGCACAGCAGTACTCTTATGGTCACAGATACACACTTCCTACCCATAGTCCTCTGATACAGTGGACTTAAAAATACGAAAGTAGAACAGGGTGTGGTGGCGTATGCCTGTAATCCCAGCACTACAGTAGGCTGAGGCAGGAGGATCACAAGTTTGAGTCTATCCTGGCCAATTTAGTGACTAGCAAGACCCTGCCTCAAAATTTAAAAGAAAAGGTCTGGAAATATAGCTCAGTGTGAAGACCCTGGGTTCAATTCCCAGAACTGGTGAATAAATAAATAAAAACATGAAAATATTTACCACCACAACAGACTTCATTACAGAGCTACGTTCATGCCTCCTTCGACTAGACACCAAATGCTGGTGGGACCAGAAATGCTGGCGGATGCCCTTATCAGCATGACCTGTTATCAAGTGGCTGCTAATCCCTTTTAGTTTAGGATCATGTCCTTTTCCACAGACTTCCCAGAGCCCAGACTTTCCATTCCTAGAATGATTTGAGAACTTGGATCCATCTGCCCACAGCCTTCACCACATCCACAGCCAATACCGCAAGAGGCTGGTGCACCCCTTCCACACCCCAGGTTCTGCCTGCAACAACCCGTCAGCCTTCCCCGTCTTGAGCACCAGGTCCCCAGGGATGATGGCCTCCAGCCCATACCACCAGGACCCTCCACCACCTAGCCAGAACATGCAGGAGTTTCAGGCTGCTTGGGAAGGCCAAGGGGCATGCTTCAGTGCACCAAGAACCCAGCAAGTCTCGCACTGACCTTGCTGGCTCGCACTTCCAGCTGCTGGAAGGGATGTTACATGGGGACACGGACCCCCTTTCAGGAGCCTCTGCCAATAGACCTACCACCTACAGCTATCTGTTAAGCCGTGCTAAGAAAACAACTCTTTGAAAACTTGAATACATCCTGCCCTCGCGTACTACATAGAATAACTACTAGATGCATGTGGCAGGTGGATTTTAGGGTCCTCCCTGTTAGTATTTGTGCCTTTGAACGGACCTGTCTCCTTGGTAGGGGCAAGACCCAAGGTTGGCTTCTGTCCAGCAGACCATGGCCATGGTGATGGGGACAGAAGCCTCGCTAGTGGACTGGCTCTAGAGACTTTCTCACCTGCAGCTTTGAAGAAATAGGTGGCCATGTTGGGAGGCCAAATGGAAGGAGCCGAGGGTCACCTTCAGATGACATCCAGCAAGAAGCCAGGCCATTGCCCTATAAGCACAAGGAGGTGACTCCTGCCACCATGTGAGGGTGGCAGTGAACCCCTCTCCAGAGGAGCCTCCAGCTGAGAACCCAGCTGTGGCCAGTACCTTGACGGCAGCCTGGCCCCCATGCCTGGGATCCTGGCCCACAGAAACTGTGAGAACATACGTATGTGTTGCCTTGGGCTGCCGAGTTTGTGGCAGTTTGTTAGTAGATAAGTAATTTGAATTTTAAAATGTGAAAACAGAAAAAATTTTGGAGGCAATTACAGTATAAGCAAAAAATTGATATGTTGATGTTAAAATGCTTCCTAAACATGAAAGCACTGGAGGGAAAAAGATTAAAATATTGGACAATTCACAAATACACAGCTCTGGATTACTATGCATAGGTATCAAAATTTTTTTTAAAGCTAAGGAAATAATAAGTTTTTCTAATGGGCTGAGTGTGGTGATGCATGCCCACAGTCTCAACTAATCAGGAGGATCACAAGTACAAGGCCAGCCTAGGCAACTTAGTGAGACTCTTTCTATAAAAAAAGGAAAAAAAAAAAGGACTGAAGATGTAGCTCAGCACTCCCTGGGTTCAGTCCCCAGTACCTCTGCCCCATAAATACATGAATTTTTTCTAAGACTTATGGATAATTTAAACTTTTTAATTAGTATTTTTCTGAATTTTCCAGATGTTCTATGATGAGCACCTGTATAATGCAAAAAAATTTTAAAGTTTTTCTTTTAATTCTGCAGAGTTTGTCACACTCTTCCACCTACCATAGAGGAAGACAGGCAGGTGGTTTTCGCTCCCGCGACAGCCCTAGGGAACCCCTCTCCCACACTTCCCACCCTCACGCTCTACCCAGGTGCCTATGATGCTCACTTTCACTGCCACTCCCTCACACCCTCTGTCACTATCTGTTGAGCCTTTAGGGGCCTCTGCCCACAGAAGCCAATTATCTGATCAACAGCCAAACACAGGCCTTGGTCATGGCCTCGACAGCAGTACGGCCATGAAGCTGGAGGGGTGGCTGTGGCTGCTCTGGCCTTGTAGCACGTGCAGGTCACCACCTGGATGGGGTAAGCACCACTGTGTTTCACAAAGACAGCCATGTGTGCATCCTAACTGCATCCTTCCTAGCACACAAGGCTTCCCCTTTCTCCATCACCCCCAGACAGACTGGAAAGAAAGAGAGGACGCAAGTCCTTCGCATTGAATCAGGGACCATTCTAAGCAGCCTGTCCCTGTGAATACCCCCCTTGGGGGCAGGGTCATCTGTCTGGACACCTCACTCTGGGTACTTGGATAGGGGCTGCAACCCCTGGTGTCCTGCCTAGGACTATAGCTCTTATTGCTCTGTGTTTAAAAAGTCTATTTTTGGGCTATGTCTCTTATTTAACTATGAGCATTTGGAGGCCAGTAAATACAGCTCACACGTTGTCATATCCTCAGCGTACAGCCAAGTGCCAAGCAAGCGGCAGGCACACAGGAAAGGAGCAAATGCACACGTAACTAACAGTGACAACCTGAAGAAACGCCAGGCCAGCCTCACTCAGCACTCCGGGGCTTGGGACCTGTTCACACCAGGGCACATCAGCCCCAGTCCTCAGCAGCTCCCCTGCTCCTTCCTCCCTTCCTAGCCCTGCTTCCTCCTCCCTTCATCCGAGGTTGAACATCTCCCCACACTGTTCTCTCCTCTTTCTCCACCTGCTTTCCTACAATCCTGGCATCCATGGAGCCTTGTCGCTTTCACCTCTAGCTGCTGTCCTCTCTGGCTCCTGACAAGAGTCCCAGCACTTGGTGGCCCTGCCAGCCCCAGCCCGAGTCCCTGGGGCCCATGTTAGCCACCATAAATCAAAGCAGCCACTGAAGAAGCCACCTGCCACCATCCAAAGACTCCCACGGAACTACGAGGGGCTGCCTTCAGGCTGGGCAGGTATAGCGCTGGCTGACCCTGGCCACTCACACGGGCATTTTCCTTCAAGGGCTCGAGCACTTTTTCTATAAAAGGCCAGAGAGAACTTATTTTAGGCTCTGCAGCCATACAGACTGTTTCAACTTGTCAGCTCTGCCACTGCAGCACAAACCAGCCTTAGAAAACACTTTCACAGAACTATTACAGAAACAGGCAGCAATCCAGACCTGGCCCAGAGGCAGCAGTTTGCTGACGTGGTGGGAGAGTGAGGGGGGGAGCTGTCGTGGTGTTTGGTGCCTCCTGTGCCCTGAACAGCTCTGCACATCATGTTTTATTCTTAGCCGACTCCCGTTCCATGTCAAGAGATGCCAAACACCCAGGGGGCTGTTAATGCTCTGATGTTCCTGATCAATTAAGCCTCATCCTTGCCTATGCTACCTCTTGGAGACTGTCACCTAGGGAGTGACACTGGTCACCATACCATGAGCCTGAGCAGAGACTCCCCTTCTCCCCTGGCACCACATAGCCCAGCATCGCCCTGCTCGGTTGGAAGCACAGCCACGTCTCCAGATGCATTCTCCCATTAGCGCCTGTCACTACTGGCCCCCTGCCTTAGCCCTGGTCAAGTGTGGTTCTTTACAGGCCCCTTCCAAAGGTGGCTGACAGGATCAGCAGGTCTGTCTCCCCAGAAGAGCCCTGGACACTGGGATAGTCCTGGTCACCAGGGCAGACCAGCCACCTGCCCCAGTCCCCTTTTTCAGAGAGGCTAGGCTTCAGGCCTGCTTGGGGAGGGCCCAAGGACAGAGAATGGGACGCATCTGTCAACCTTTACCTGCTTAGAGTTGGTCAGGTAGAGCTTGGCGGCCAAGTTGATGACCTGCAGCTTGACAATATCCTCCTCTGCAGTGAACGACTTGGCCATTTTTCTCAGAACGTCAGGTGCGATCTTGGGGACATGCTCACAGTACTCGCCGATGAGCCACAGGATGCTGGCCCGTGCCATGGGCACCTGTGGGCAGGGAGCGGAGTTAGGACTGGGGCATGTGTGGCAGTGTGGGTGGCAATGGGGACTGCCAGGCACCCCTCCCACCCAAGCTGGCCTGCTGTCTGGAACTGGGGGAGAGGAGTGGGGAAGGGGCTCAGGAAGGTGAGCATTTCTGGGACAGGATCTCCCCTTCTCCCAAGTGCTTCCCTGGTGCGGGCAGATCTTTGGACCCTGATGTGAGTCATGGTTTAAAAGGCTGATTTTCCTGGATTCACTGCACCCTCATGCTTTAGGCTGTGTTACTCTTCCTGCATTTTCAGGAAGGCCATATATGAATGTTTCAGCTCAGCAGTGCTTGACCCACCGCCTTCCCCAGCCCCGCCAGAGCTCTAGGGAGGAAACAGGGTAGAGGTGCAGGCCATGGAGCTTGGCGAGGACCTGAAGAGGAGGCAAATCTTGGCTGACAAGGCCAGGGTCCCACAGTCCAGGGTCTCACTCTTCCCCCTGAAGACTTTTCAGAGGCAATGTGGAACTTGATTCTGATAAGGCTCGAGTAGTATTTCATTGTCAGGTTTTTAAATCATGGGGACAGTATTGGAGTGGACTGGGAAACATGGGGCTCCCTCACCTGGATGTTGTCTGTGAGCTTTGCCAGGTGTTTGATGATCTCCCCATGCTGTGCTGGCTGCATCTGCAGCAGCTTCTTAATGACCACCACAGACTCTGCGACCACAAGCTCTAGGGAATGAGAGTGAATGTGGCCACACGTGGTGACAGCCATAGGGCCACATCAAGGTGGACAGACACCTGCAATGTCCCTGTGGCCCTGGCTCTCTTGCTCGGCCCCCTGTATTTCTCTGACAGCCCTAGAGGTCCAGGGACACTTGGACACTAACTGAGGTGGACAGACCAACAGACACATACTATGCCTAGACAGACAGCAGGGTCAGACATACAGGTGCCTGCTAAGCACCAGGGCTGGGCATGCAAATAGCAAGTACTGACCATCGCGGTTGGACAGAAGCTGCACCAAGCCATTGAGGCAGGTGTCACGGACTCGGCCTATGTTAGTTGCACAGCGTCCGATGGCCTGGATGGTGGCTGCCACAAAGTCTTTGTCCATGCTTCTAATGTAGGTCTGTGAAATCGTGACAGAGAAACCCCAGTAGGCAATGACCCCCTCAGTGACTGCACGCTTGAACGGAACCTGCAGGAAGACTATTGCCTTCCTCTCATTTTATGACTTAGTAGCCAGAGACTAAATCTTGGGAGAGGGAACGATACTGCAGGCCCAGCCCCGACATCCCCACCAGAAAGGGAACTGAGATAATCCTTCTTCCTGCCTTGGGCTCCTAGGAGAAGGTGTGACCCACAGGGCAGCTGTCAGGGAGCCCAGGATCTGAAGGTCACCCTGCCTGGGACCCGCTGGCCAGTACCTGGAATTCCCGTAGGACTGTAGGGATGTTGGTCTCATTGGCCAGGTTGGTCAGAACTTCCAGCTGCAGGGAAGGGAGGAGAGGCAGGAGTGGGCAGGGCAGCCAGCACATGTCTGGTGCTCTCACCTGGATTATACTTCACCCCCCAGGACATAGCCCTCAGGACAGCCCTCAGCATGCTCAGTCCGGTAAGGGGACAGACAGATCTCAACACTTGCCCCAATGGAAGAGGACCAAACCGCCTCCTAAGTGACTCCCCAAGAGAGTCGGTGCATAGTAGGATTGTGCCACTCCCCCCTTGTGGAAAACTTAAAGCTGCCCGCTGCTTTTATGATAGTCACCGAGGTCCTCACCCTGCTCTGCAAATCCCTGAACGATCAGACTGCTGGGGGCTGGCCTCTCACCTCCCACAACTCTCCTCACTGCCTTCAATGCTCATCTCACACTTTCTTTTTGGCAATACTGGGGGTTAAACCCAGGGTCTTCACACTAAGCTACATCCCCAGGCATCTTTAAATTTTTAAAAATTTTGAAACAGGATCTTGTGGAATTGCCAGGGTAGGCTCCAACTTGTGATCCTCCTGCCTCAGTCTCCCAGAGTGCTGGGATTACAGGCCTGCACTGCCATGCCTGACATCACACACCCTTTCTGCCACAGGGCCTCTGCATACACCATTCCCTCTATGTGGAGCAATTCTTTTTGTCTGGCATTTAAATCACGTTCATTTCTTATCTTCTCAAGGGAAGATGAGAACTTCCCTGACACAATTAGATACAGCGGCTCTAATTTATACTTCTCTCTGAACTCTTTTTCTCATGTTTCATAAAGGGACTTTTACACCTGTCTTGTGATTAGCTGCTTAATGTCTCCTCTTGCTCCCAACAGGATGGTGAGCTGCACAAGGGCAGGTCCCTGATCAACCTGCCCCACTTGCAGTCTCAGTCTAGTGATGGGACTGACAACACGACCGATGGCCCTAAGGGTCAGGAGGGTTAACTGTTGCTGACAGTAGTGGGAGCAGGAATGGGTGGAGGGATGGCTGTGGCCAGGTTTCCTGTCATGTGTGTTTGCTCCAGCGCCTAAGGGAGCAGGTGTGGGCTGAGAGACAGAGAACTGCAGTAGAAAAAGCGTGGACCTCCAAGTCAGTGGCTACCTCTTGGCCATCACCTCACCTCCCTGACTGCATTGATACAAAATGGAGTAATGCACGTTTCCTGGGCTTACTGTGAAAAGCAAGCTACTTCTCATGCAAGTGGCCTGCACAGCAGGGAAGGGCAGGTCACCTCTCCTGGGTCCCCTGAGCAAGGGCTGCAGCTGGGGGTCCCTGAGCGGGCAGTGGAGAGGGCAGGATTGGAGGCCATGTCCTGTCCTCACTCACCTTCAGGATCTTGATCTGGGTGGGGTCGGTGGACCTGATGTAGAAGCTCTTCAGGTAGGGCTCAAACATACCCTGCAGGAGAGTGTCCGGAGCTCTGCCGCGGCCTCACCCTGAGTTTCCCCCCCCCACCCCGCACCCTGTCTGCCTCCTTCTTTCTTCCCTGGGCGACCTCTCAGGGTCCAGGCCCTGCTCCCAGTCTGCGCCTTGAACCTCCCGTTTCCCACCCCCTGCCTGGCCAGGACAACCCCTGCCTTGTCCCGTTGCCCCCCCCCCCGCACCCTGACACTCCCAGAGCCTGCAGGGATGGCCTGGGACAGGTGGAGCAGGCCAGGTCAGGTCGCGTGCTCACCCTGCGCTTGATGGACATGGTGGCCACATTCTGGAGCACTACGTACTGCACCTCACTGTGGAGAGGACAGTCAGCGGTTCCTGGGCACTCGGCAGGGGCAAGGGGCAGCGGGGGTGTGTGTGGCGGGCGAGGGCCAAACAGTTGGGAGGAGGGTGGGACTGGGTCAGTGTGGGGGGACGAGGAGGGTGGCAAGGCCCGGCCAGCACGGTCGAGGAACAGCTGGGCGGGGCCAGCACGACGTCAGGCAAAGCGAGAGCAGACCTGGGCGGGGCGGGGGGGGGAGTCCGGCAGCGCCGAGGTGCAGAGTGGGGCGGGGCCATGTCGTACGGGGCGTGGTCAGGGCAGCCGCGGGGCGGGGCTGTCGGGTGGGCGGGGCCGTGTCGCACCTGTGGCTGCGCAGCAGGCGCACGAGCGCCTTGGCGATGACGCCCACCTCGGCCTTGGGCGCCAGGTGGAAGTAGAGCTGCGCCACGGCCATGACCACTGCGGCGCTGCGGCTCTGCAGCAGCGGCTTGGTGTTGCGCAGCAGCAGCCGGTGGTCCGGGTCCATGACGTAGGGCTTGCGGGCGGGCAGCGCGGCGGGAGCCGCCGCCTCGGGCCCCGCGCCCTTGGCCTCGTCCTCCTCCGAGCCGTAGAAGGCTTTCTCGGGGTTCTCCTCCAGGAGGGATTCCTGGCGGGGACAGACGGGTGGAGGTGCGAGGTGCCGGGTGCCGCCCGCCGCCCGCCGCCCGCCACCCGCCACTCACGTTCTGCGTGGGGCTCAGGAACTGCGTGCGGGCGTAGCGCGTGAGCATGCTGATGATGACCACCTGGCCCCACTCCTCCACGTCGATCAGCAGGTTACAGAGCTTCCGGTAGTTCTTGTGGATCAGGTCGATGCGCTCCGGGCACACCTCCTCGAAGGCCATCACCACGCTGCCCGCCACCAGCTGGGGAGCAGACCCAGGGGACAGTGAGCGGGAAGGACGGGGGAGACGGCACCCGCTCGCCCGTGTGCCCAGGACCCACGCACCGTGGTCTTATCGGCCAGAAGCTTCTCGATAACTTCTATCAGCTGGTCCTTCTGGTCGGAGTCCAAACTAAGGGAGACATTGTTGACGCGAATTCGCCCTCTCCTGTCCCCGGCCTCCCCCGTATCTACAGCAGCCATGCTCACTCCTGCACCCCAGCCCTACCCATAAAGAGGTGTGGGCCCGCGTCCACTGTTCTCTATCGGTCAGTTCCCAACCTGCCTTAAGACTGCCTCCGGCAGCCTGCAGACTCAGGAGAGGGTGGGGCTGGGGTTTAGGAGCCGGCCTCTGGGGAACGAAGGCTGGCCCAGGCCACACCTGTACAACTTCGGGATGGCATGAGCAGCTGTTTTGCGCACGTAGGGTGACATGTCCGAGGCGGCTTCCTTGATGGCCAGCATCATGATGGGCACGATGATGGGCACTCGGATGCTGGAGAGGACTCGGAGGGCACTGGCACGGATCAGCTGGTTAGGGTCCTAAGGCAGAAGTGCAGACAAACGTGACAGGTGCCCTGGCGGGGACACCTTTGGAAGTCACCGTTCCTGGCTGCTACCACCAGTGCCCATTTCTGTGCTTCCAGACCACAGGCCGGACTGCTGGATACATGGGGCACTGACTCCCGGCTCTGGCTGTAGAAATCTCACCCCTAAATACGTGTGGCAAGGTGCAGCTTTGTTTGTGGAAGGAGTGAAAAACTTACAGAACCCTTCAGGTTCCTGAAACACTGTGTTCCTCAGTGGGGAGTCCTTGTGCTTGTGACTGAGGTGACTGCCAGCAAATGCAAGCTGCCTCTTCCAGAGTTCATGCCACGTGTCTCTCCCAGCACGTTCTCAAAGGCAGCACTCTCACCCAGCTTAACATAGAACGGGTGCACAGGCCAGTAGGTATGCTGTGCACACCTGCTAAGAGCACTGGACACACAGTAATACACTCATGGTGCTTGGAACTGCCTTTTCATTACTGGCGGCAGCAGCACCTACAGCAGCTATACATGACTGTTAATCATGGAGGATGGTGGACAAGGGAAGAAGTGCTGGGACACTAAAGGTAGCTGTAACCAATTTTCTAAAAATGTCCAGAATCACAAAATTACAGGTGAAAGTAATGGTAATCCCTGTGATGGTGATAATTCCAAAATTCTGGAATTATTTTTAATAGGTGGCTTAGAATCACTTATTTAAAAAGCAGGAGTATATTTTTAGGGCCAAATCATATCACATCAACTGCTAAAACCTGATTTTCTTTTTGAAAAATTTTGTTTGGAAATTATTATAGAGTCAGAAAAAATGTATTTTTTAATAGGATAGCTAAGCTGTTTGGTGTTAGCACTGTGTACCTTGATTTCAGCAAAATCTGCATGGGAGTCTCTGAAGCATTTCCTGCACTGCTACTTTTGATTAGGCCTTTTGTCTCACCTAATATGTAAGCCTTTGAAGAACAGAATTCAGGTCTATTTTACCTCCATATTACCCATAGCCATTTGAACATGAAAGTTGCTAAAAATATTTTCTTCCTAATGAATAAGATTCAGGAAAATGTTGGCTGACTCTACAGTTAGTGGACTCACAACTTTGTAAAAGCATATTGGAGGAAAGTGTATTTGCAGATCACTGTCAATCCCAAAACATGATATGCCACAGACTCAAAGTCTGTGCCCTGGTGTTTATCAGTGTCTTAGAGGAAGACACACAATAAAGAGGGGCAAATTAAAATTTAGAATCACCCCAGCTTAGACATAATGCTAAACCAATGAAACACTGTAGTAGGATTTCATTGTGGATTCAAGGGATCACCTGCAAAAAGACAGGAGGGACGGGCCTAGATTATCTGCTTGCCAGCCCAAGATTTGACTGCATGAAGTGTGCTAGGAAAGTAAACAAGGCCTCGATGTGGGCCAATAAAAAGAGGGAGCCCTGTACAAATACAACTGGCTCCAGTGTTCAGGAGAAGCCAAAAACTATGAGCAAGAAGAAAGCAAGTTGTAAAAAATATGTAGAGAGAATGATACCATTTACAAAGCAATGCATAAATAAGTGGCAAAGGGTGGTACACTACAGACTTCAGGCCAAATCTGCCTGCTGCCTAATTTTTAATAAAGATCTATTGGAACATAGCCATGACTACTGGTTTATGGATGCTTTTGCATTCCAAGGGCAAAACTGAGTAGTTGTATGGTTGTCATGGTATGGCTTGCAAAACTTAAAATACCATTTGGTCCTTTACAGAAAGTTTGCTGACAATTTTTCTAGCAAAATTATTGCATTGAGTTAGACTAAGTGAGCTCCAGTTTTTCTAAAACTAGGAAAGGGGCATATTGGTAGAAACTATGGGAGAAGGTAAAACTTGTGCAAAAATTCCAAAATAATTTTAATAAAATGATTTAACCTTGATTCAAACAGAAAGATAATTTACAATCTGAAATGGATCCCATGGTTTTTTGCCTTGTAAAAACAACCCAGCACAATGTATGACAGATATATGCAAGTATTTACTAAATGAATGCATTGTATATGCAAGACATAGAGACATCCAAGTATTTACTAAATGAATGAGTTGTATATGCAAGAGACCATGCTTTCTACCCCACCCTGGAGTAGCAGATTCTGTCAGCCCCTCCTGCCAACCAACAGCAGATAGCCCAGTAACGTACAGAACTGCTGGGTTTTGAAAAGATGAGCCAGACCTTTCGGGGTCCCTTTCACAGGTATTGGAAATAAGAGTGTGAAAAGAATAGGCAAGTCACTAGTTAGAGCTGAAAATCTGATATATAATATATATATCCACATACATTTAACATATATGAATTAAACTCTTGTTCCTGGGTGGAACAGAATAAAAGATGAGAACATTCACAATTTATGTGATAGTGTGGGGATTCAGCCCACTACACCCTGTGAAAGGATTTAAACCTCCCCGTAGTTCCTGCCCTTAGTTGATTTCAATTTCTGTCTGCCTCAAATGACATTTACCACAATAGATGTGATCCAGATGATTGAGGATGCGTATTTTTCACATACCAAGGCATCTAGGACAAGCCAACTATGTGTGGTTCTAGACAAAAGAAAGATTTGTTCCACCTCTAGAGGAATCACTGGCTGTACTGAATATACTGAGAATTTGCAGGGTTAGAGGTTTTTGTTTTTTTTTTAATATATACAAAGGATTAGTTTTGACAATAGATGATTTTGTCCTCTGTGCTGACCTTAGCAGCCAACCTCTAAGTGGAGACAAATCTCCTGCCCGGTACCTTTGCTGTTTTCTTCTTGGTGAAGCTCATTTGTTCTCAGCAGACCCTTCTCTCCTCCCTAGCAAGTTCTAGGCAAGAAGGTTCAACGAGACATTGTTCTCCAAGACACCTGGACAAGCTGAGCCCATCAGGGCCAAGGCTACACTGCCCCAGCCTGAGGAGTCCAGGTCATCGCTGCCCCAGAATCCTTCCCACAGGGTTGACTTCTGCCTGGCTGTGAGCCACAGCTCCCACCCGTGCACAGGTGGAGGCGCGGGCTGAAGGGCTGTTCACGGTCAGAGGCTCAGTAACTCACACTGAGGCAGCTACCATGGATTGAGTGTCTCCACCAGAACTCATGTTGAAATTCAATCCCCAGTGTCAAGTACTAAGTATTAAGACCAGGTAGGAGGAACAGGTGGGATCCTCAAGGGTTGATTGGGTCAGGAAGCCGCTGAATTAATGGATTAATGGGTTATTCACTTCAGCATAAGTCTGTTACAAAAGCTAGTTTAGCTCTGTCTCTTGTACGCACCCCTCTCACCATGTGATGCCCTGTGCCACCTCAGAACTCTGCAGAGTCTCCACCAGCAAAATAGCACCCTCAGCCATGGGCCTTCAGGCCTTCAGATCTGTGAGCTGAATAAAACTCTAGTTTTTATAAATTACCCAGGCTGTGGTACTTAGTGATAGCAACAGAAAAGGGGCTGAGACACAGCCATTACCACAGGCTCCTCCGAGGTGGACAGCCACAGGCCTGGGCACCTGCCTCACCCTTCATGCCCCTTTGGAGTCTGGCCTCCACTCTGGCTCTGACCATCCCAACTTTTGGCAGGCAGGAAGGACTCTATTCTGCTCCCACAATCACAGCCTCCCCTGGGGCCTTCTTCACCCACACAACTCCAATGAGGCCCACCCCAGGGAGCCAAGTGGAGACCTCTAACCTTTAGGCCACGCTGGAAGGTGGAGATGGACAGCAGGGCCAGGTCTTGCTGCTCCTCAGCGTAGCGTACCAGGTACACATAGACCAGCTTCTTCACCTGGGGGATAGCAGTCTCTCACTGGGAGGCTTCTCAGGGGGCCAGTACCCCACCTCTCTGGATGTCATCACCCAGCTAGGTCTGGGCCATGGGACAAAGTCTTCAAGTGGAGGGACAGCATCCTTCAATGTGTCCAGGTCTGGGACATTTCTGAGCGGCCTGAGCATGGTGGGGAGGGGGGAACCCTCACTGGGCACAGCTCACCTCTATGTTCTTGCAGGCCACATTCTTTACCACTGCAGGAAACAGGTCCGAGGCGTTCTTCCCACGGGCGATCATCTAGGCGGTAGGGTCAAGGTAGGGGAAGGAGAAGGGCAGAGACACAGCACTGATGGGGGAAGTCCAGGGGAGCTGAGGAGAGCTGCCCTGGACGCCCGGCCCTCCCTGCGGGACGCCCCTCCCTCCCCTCACCGCCACAATCCTCTTCATGGCCTCCAGCTTGAGGGAATCCTTGTTGGTGTCCAGCATCTCTTTCAGGTCATCATGCCTGGTGGGAAGCACAAGAGGTCAGCTGAGGGCACCCAGGTGGAGGTAGAGGTATCGATCACAGGGTTCAGGCAGGTAAAGGGGAGTTGGACAAAGCACAACCACGGCAGCGGGACCAGAGCCCGAAGGGGCTGAAGTACAGATTACGGGACTCTGGGTGGTGGGAGAAACACGTCAGCCAGCCAGCCAGTGTTAAGGGCTGAATTGTGTCCCCTGCCAAAAGAAAAGATGTTGAAGTCATAAGCCATAGTACCTCAGGATGGGACCTCATTTGGAAATAGGTTTGGTAAAGATATAATTACAGATTCTCTTTGATTTATGATGGGGTTATATTCCCATATATCCATTTTGAGTTAAGACTATCATATATCGAAAAGGTATTTAATACATCTTACCTGCCAAACATCATAGTTAAGCCCAGCCTACCTTAAACATGCTCCAAACACTTACCTTAGCCCAGGTCTGGGCACTGTGCAAAAATCATTATACTACATTTTGCTAGCCTAGGACAAGATTAAAATTCAAAATTCAAACTGGTTTCATATGGCTTTCATACCATCATAAGGTTAAAAAAAAATCATTAAACCAAACCATCCTAAGTCAGGGAATGTCCACACTTAAGTCAAATGAGGTCACACTGTAGTAGGGTGAGTCTGAATCCAGTATGCCTGGTGTCCTAATAGGACAGATACATGAAGGGACAGGACACAAGGACAAGGCAGCACGAATACAGAGAACTGGGGAGATGCATCCGCAAGCTGTGGAATCCAAAGCCTGCCAGCAGTGCAGCAGAAGCCAGGAAGGGGCAAGGAAGGATTGCCTTGCAGAACTCAGAGGAGCATGGCCCTGCTGACACCTTAACTTCAGACTTCTGGCTTCCAGAACTGTGTGACAGTAAATTTCTGTTGTTCTGAGCAACACAGTTTGTGGTTCTTTGTTATAGCAGCCATAGGAAACTGATACCACCAGGGACAGAGGAAGCGTGTGAGGCAGGAAGGTCTGGACTCTGCTCAGGGAACGAGGCTGACTGGATGGACGAGAGGGACCAGGGGAAAGGGAGTAGGGGTCAGAACAAGAGTGTGTGCCTTTGCCCACATGCAGGGTGTTTGCAGGTCCCAACCTCACACCAAATTGACCCCAAGGTCTAGACAGGTCCCGGGACTCCACAGACAGCCTCACAACAGAGGCCACACGTGTTACTCAACATTCAACAGTCCTTAAAGGAGCTCACGAAACCCTAATGGGGGAAATAAGTGATCCCTTGCACCTGGCAGAGGAGAATGAAGGTAGAGGCTCAACCAGTACACAGATTTCACACAACTCCCATGACTTTTCCAAGGGCGCATTTGGTCAAAGACCGTGAAAGAAAAGAAAAACACACCTGAAAAAAAAATCTTTGGGAAAGGATATTTGTGGGAAAAGAGCAGAATAATGACAGATAACTCACAGTGCTAAAACATCAAAAGATAAAGCAACATGACAATGACAAAAGCTGAGTGGTGCCAGGTTAAAAACAGGAGCTCAAAGGTCACAGGAAATTTCATAAGAGGATTTGAGTGGATATATTAGGAACATATAACTCACTACTGTGGGTGGGACCTTATTTTCCTCTTAAATAGATGCTGCTGGGATGAAAAATCTAACTTGTGCACATATTCCACACCAAAATAAATCCCACATTTGCTTTAAAATGTTTTTTAAATATGAAGGAAGGAGGAAATTTTACTTTCAACATCATAAAATTATCAGTAATGAGATGGTTAGGTTTAAGTTTTTTTAAGTTTCGATATGTAAAAGCTAAATTTAAAGATGAAAACAAAGCAACTGATGCGTTTTTCAGAGCCACCATTATAAACATTATAAAGTACCATTGACGGTGGCTTAAACCACATAAATTTACTTTCCCACAATTCTGAAGGCCAGAAGTTGACATCAAGTGGTGGCAGGGCTGGTTTCTTCTGAGGCTTCTCTCTTTGGCTGGCAGATGGTGTGAAAGTCATCAGTATCAAAATGGAATCATTTATGTCAAACTCAAACAAAATGGTGCTGGGAGGCCATGAACCAAGGACCCTCAAGCCTGCGGTACAAACTATCACAGAGACTCTCTGAAGCAGCCACAATTCCAGATAAATTGTTTGCACGAGATCTCTTGCCTAGTAATGTCTGTCTCTGTGAACAAGCTAACGCCAAGCCCTGCAAAGCCCTTCTAATGGACACCCTTTGTACTAAAACAGCTTACATGGACTTTTTTTTTTCTTTTAAAAGCTTGTCCCTGCCACAGCCTCTTCAGAAGAGCCTACAGTGGGCCACTGCACACATATCCCCTACTGTAACCCTTGCTATTCCTGACTAAACTCTGTGAAAAACAACATTTGGTCTCTGACCCAACTCCTGAGATGAGCTCCCCAAACCCTTGCAGGCAGAGGTGCTAGGAGATTCTTTGGCTCTCATATTTGGTCTTTGACACTCTGTTCCTGACACAGAGCTCCTAAGACCTTGGTCATTTCCTGAATGACAGGCACATCCGACCCAGTTTCTAAATTCCTTAGAATCCCCTGGGTGATAGGAGAATCTTTTGTCATCAGCAGGTTGGAACTTTCAGTCCGCTTTCCAACCTCCAATGAGGGGAAAGGGCTGGAGTTTGAGTTAATCGCCAATGGCCAGTGATGTAGTCGACCATTCCTGCAAAATGAAGCCTCCACAGAAACCCAAAAGGCCAGCCAGACGGCTGAGCACATGGAGGTGCCTGGAGATGGGACACCAGGAAAGGATCCTGCATACCTGGCCATGGCCGCTCTTCCATTTGGCCATTCATCTGTATCCTTTGTACTCTTCCTTTACAATAAACAAGTGTAGGCCAAGTTTCCTCGTGTTTCATGGGTCAGAAGTACTGGTGGCAACGTACCACTTACAACTGACATCTGAAGCAGGGGCAGTCCTGTGGGTCTGACACTCCAAGATAACAGGGCCAAAACTAAATTGAACCGCAGGACACCAGTTGATGTCAGCAGAGAACTGGTGTTGGTGGGAGGAGTCCCCACACCTTTGAGTGCCCAGAGGTGAAGTGTTCTCAGGTGAGCGGTGTGTAAGAGTTGGAAAAACACACTTTGGTTTTTTCCATACCTTGCAGCCACCTCCTTCCCACATCGTCACCTGGTCTCTCCTCGGTGCTCCCTATGCCCAAATGTCCTGTTCTTATAGGACTCGAGTCAGACTGGGTGAGGGCTGCTCCTAATGAACTCATTTCAGCTTAGTCACTTCTTTAAAGACCTGACCGCCTAATAAGGACACATTCTGAGGTACTGAGGGCTAGGAATTCAGCAGTTCAGCACACGATTCAGCCCATAACAGCAACACAAAGTAAAATATTTGGAATATGATAAAAAAATTTAATATCCAAAACTGATTTTTAAAAACAGATGTAAATTTATAAGATCCATGTCCAGCGTTCACTGCCAGGGCTACTGCAAGCCCATCTGCCATCTGCTTGTCTCACGGAGACACGGCGCTGAGCTGTCACTCCCCATTTAGTCAGTGGAGCATGGACTGGTACTCCTTGGCCAAGTGCCCATGTCAGTAAGCAACCTGCCCAGCCATATTCAGAGGTCCTGGGACTCATGATCAAAAACTGAAGAAAGAATTGTCAGTAAACTCATGAGAAATGTATTTATATGCAGCTGATAAGACTTGTATGACAACTGATAGTCACATGTAGCCAAGCTAATTCTAACACGTAGTGAGCAGCTGTGTGTGTCCTGGGGGGGGGTCTGCACACACCAGTTTCCCAGGTGACAAGCTGCTAGCACTCAATGCAGGCGCAAGGACCAACCTTGAGACGCCCCATAAATGGTAGAAATTAAAAAGCAGTGTATGCAAAGTGAGTCACATGTGTGAAACACGCAGAAACAACAGAAATCTGGGGTAGCGGTGACAGGACTGGGAAGAGCCTACCAGTCCTAAAGAAGCGGGTACGACTGCTGTCAGTGCTGAGGACAGAGTATGTGACCAACGCTAAGAGGAGGAGAACTGACATAACTCACCCCAAGTCTCAGGGCTGCAGAAATGCATGAGTGCCACAGACAGACGGCGGAAGGACAGAAAGGGTGCTGAGAAGAACTTTAGAAATGTTTTTCCTGAAGGGGTTTTTGATAGAAAGCAAAGAAGAAAGATAATGGTTTCCAGAACACAGAGCCTCTTGTTGGCAGTCAGGTAAAGATGTCCAGCCCTGCTCACCTTAATTCAAAAGCTCCCCACCTGAGGATGCCCCCAAACCACAGGACACCTTCTCCTTGTTCATGGCCAAAAAAGGAGCAGGCGAAACCACATGTCACCCTCCCAAACTCAGCCCTGGCTGTCGGTTCCTCGGGGTGCTGAGCTCAGGACACTAGGTGTGGACGGAGGCACAGACCATTCACCTGGGCCTGGGTGGCACTGGGGTTCTTGGGCAGAAAGACCAAGCTGGCACCAGCTTCACCAGTATACAAACACACACCACTGCACCCCGGATCCACTATACACACTCCACTGTCAGCTCACACACCCCAGACACTTGCACACCAGTACCACCCACCTGTACCATGGACACTGCCATACTCTCCAGATACACCTATACCCCATACAGACACCCCCACCCACACAGACACACAAACAAGCCCTGCACACACACATCCACAACCCCAGGGAACCACAGGCTCACAGACACACACACCCAACATACACCAACTCCCTCAGAAATACACTCCACACCCCCCCCCACACCCGGACACACACCTCACCTACACAGACACACACAGGCCACTATCCCCACAGACACATACCGCCATGAGACTTCTCTACATTCCCTACCCTTATACACACACTGTACAGATGCATACCCCTACATGTGCCTCCTAGTCACACATGCCATGGTCACGCCTCATACGTGTACAACTCTGACAAAAGTTGTCCACTCAGTCTTATTCACCGAAATGACCGGTGGACTCCTACTTGAGATTTCTGATAGGAAATTTAGACTTCCAAAATCAAATTCTCATATCACCAGGGATCCTCTGCCCCCTCCAGAGGGCTCACTATGGCCTTCAGTGGGTGGTGAGCAGAGTTGGTCTGGTCTCCATTAACTCCTGAAAGCTGACTTCCTCACAGCCGGGTGTCCCCACCACACCCACAAATGCCACAGGCCCCTGTCAAGTGCACACACCCCAGACGCCCCTCGTGTGCACACATTCCAGGCCCCTGAAGGAGAGGGGGAGTTGAGAGAAGGGAGGGAGGTGTGAGGTGTGAGGCAGACAGCATGAAGCACTGCAGGTCAGATGCCCCTCCTGCAGAAAACAGCCTGCCCCTCCCCCTGACTCACTACCCAGCAATGCCTGGAGGCCATGAAACATTTATCCTGCACAGCCGGATCTCCTTATACTGTGCTCACACTCTGACCCCACCCGACCTGGCCTGAGGGACTCGCCCTGGGGGTGGCTAGAGCCAGCCAGGGGTCAGAACTGAGGCTGGAGTCATGCTTTCCTCCCCCATGCACACTCCCTCACTCAGGTCAGCACCCAAGCCCCACCCACCAGCCAGGCATCCCGGCCCCAAACCCAGCCCTGAGCCCCTTCTAGCCAGGGCCCGGGGCGGGAGGGGCCAAGGTGTGGCCGGAACTGCAAATATTTTACTATTCTCCCCACTCTCTCTGAGTTGTAGGGGTTAAACTCGCCTCTGCTGCCCGCACTCTCGGTCCTCTGGCCTCCACCACTGCCCTCTCTTCCCACACCTGGGCCCTAAATGCCAGTCAGCATCCCTCCACCTCAGGAGGTGACACCTGAAGGAGCCTGGGCTGAGAGTGCTGGCTGCCCATCCCTGGCCCCCCTGGTAGCCGCTCTGTACCGTAGTGGTTGGCCTGGGCTCTGGCCTTGCCCCTGGCCAGCTTCCAGACAGGGTCCTTCCAGTGATGCTTCTGGAGTTGCATCTTCCTCTGGGGCCTGCAGCCACCGAAGCTCCTCAGGCTGCAGGGCCTGGTACCAGGGCGGGGGGCCACCTTCAGGGGCCAGCACTGGGCTGGCAGCCTCCTGATTAGCCCCACAGGCCCCTCTGGCCCCCGGCTTCCCCGCGACCCTTGGGAGCTGCAGGAAGCGCTGCATCGGGCACCAGGTCCTGCTGCAGGACCAGGAATAAACTGGCCCTGGAGCGGGGGCCGCCTGTCCCTGTTGCCAGATGGCCCGCCCCGAAACTCAGTAACTGGACACTAGCCAGGAGGGAAACTCTGGTTTCCTTTTCACTGCTCAGATACAAGCTGCAGGAGGGACAGAGGGCAGGGAGCAGGGATCAAGCCTACCCCAACCTCTGGGCATAGGACTCTGGGGTCAGTGGATCCCACACAGACAGAACAGGGATGCCCTCTCCGCCTCCAGTCCCACAGCCACAGCTGGACCTCAGCCCCTTCAGTACTACCCTCCCCAGAAACCTCACCCAGCCCCATTCACTCTGACCCACGCCTGTGGAGCCTTTCCTGCCTCTCCAGAGCCAG
Organism: Hystrix cristata; assembly: GCA_004026905.1. Lineage (NCBI taxonomy): Eukaryota > Metazoa > Chordata > Mammalia > Rodentia > Hystricidae > Hystrix > Hystrix cristata. The sequence goes on from PVJO010002425.1 coordinate 80,589, forward strand.
ATCTTTTCTTGTTTATTTTTTTGTTGTTCCTTTTCGAAGTACTGGGGTTGAACCCCAGACCTGGCCCTTTTTTTTTCAATTTTAATTTTAATTTTTTTTTTTTGTTCTGAGACAGGTTTTACTAAATTACCCAGGTTGGTCTCAAACTTGGAATCTTCCTGCTTCAGCTTCCCAGAGTGCTGGGATTACAGGTGTGCGATGTCTTCTTTCTTTCCAGCCTTGCTTATTTCTCCTTCCTCCCCACTAGGCCCCACAGCCCACCTTCTGACTGCTCTCACTCACATCCTTGGTCCTCCATCCCACTGCCCTCCCTGGCCCCTGCCCTGCCAGGGGTGATTGGCTTTATTCATCACAGAGACACTTAAATTCGCACCCTGGCCCATGTCCTTGCTCTTATAGCTTTACTACCAGACCCTCATGGGAAATGACAGGCTTTTTCTAGTTAAATCCACTGGCCTAGACTCACACATCTGCATCTCTGCTGGCCTTCCTCCTCCCTCTGGCAGACCTGGTTCTCCTGGCACCCACTTCCCACCCTGCTCTCCAAGCCTCCCTTGCCTCCTTCACTCCTTCCAGCCTCTGCCACGCTACTGGTTCCTTCCCAGCAGCAGGTAAACTTGTCCTGGGCTTTCCCATCTTAGTAATGACAGGAAAATAAACGTTTCATTGAATGGATGATCTCCTCCAGCCAACTCTTTCCTTTATGGTCAAATTTATTAAAAGAAAAATTCCCATCCATTGTATTTTCTTTATTCACCTCTTATTTGCTTCTTCATTTACTTCAACCTGGCTTTAGATGCTAATTTGGAATTCAGGGCTAAAAGATCATGATCTCTGCAATTACATGGTTCAGCCAAAATAGATATGGATAAATGGTTAGTTAGATAGAGCAAGAACAGTGCCAGTAACGGGTGAATGTAGGTGTATGACACACATGCGTTCATGGCTTTATTCAATTTCTCTGAATGTTTAGAGTCATTCATAATAGAATGCTGGGAGAAGTAATCCAGCTCCTTTCTCCTCGCTTTGCTACAGGTGTACAGTGGAATGGGAAGTTGAGCTTTTGTCACCCCGTCATCTTGAATTCCTTGTTTTGTTTGACTTGACTTTAGTGGGCACTGCTACTACTGACCATTCCTTCCTTCTTTAAGTTGCATTTTGTTTTCTTCCTGCCTTTTGGGTCACACTTTCTCAGGTAACTTTAAACACTCCCCTGGCCCTCTGGTTGCCCCTAATGTTAGTGTCTTCAGGGTTCAGACTTGTGTCCTATCTAAACTCATTTTGTACATTCTCCTTGGATTATCGTCACTGTTTTCTGTGGCTTTAGTTAACAAGTATATGCAACAACTTCCTCATCCCTCTCCTAGAACCTAAATCGTAATATCTGGATACCACTAGACTTGAACATCCTTCCACCTACAATTCCACTGTGTCCAAGGCTAGGCTCAACATAACCTTCCACGAAGTTGCTTGTAACATCTTTATTTCCAGTTACACTGAATAGCACCCCATTTACCCAGCTGCAAGAACTAGCACAGCCAGCATGGTGGCACACACCTATAAACCCAGCACTTGGGAGGCTGTGTCGGGAGGCTCACCACGAGTTCGAGGCCAGACTGGGCTACAGAATGAGTTCAAGGCCAGCCCGAATAGCATAGTGAGACTGTCTCAAACAACAAACAAAACAAAACAAACATCTTACTGCACCCCCCACACACGAGCATCAAATCATGTCCGTGGGTTCTACCTCCTCAATAGTCCTTAATTCCTCTGCTCCTCTCTTGGTCTGGGCTGCCATCTCTCTCTTTCAACTTCACACCCCCATCACCCATCTCATGCTCTATCCGCCTCCCCCAATCTCTTCTCTACCGTCCAGCCCATGATCCTTCTAAATACATAGCCAACATTGGCACCTGCTTAGAACCCTTCCGCAGCCTCCCTACCCTTGCTTCCAGGCACTCCAATGGCTGCACAGGCCGCGCTGCAGGAGTTCCTTCAAACGCAAGACAGGGCTCCCCCTCATTCCTGCCCCAGCCCACAAGCTCTCCTCGCTCCTCCGCCCGGACCACCCCTCAGTCTCCACTCTCTCTCCTCGTCCCCGCCATCCTGAACCCTCACTGATGCTGCACCCTGTGCCCTCTAGAGGAGCCGGAGGACAGTCGCGCGTTCACAGCTGTGTTCTCAGACCAGCGCGGGCTCCACAGGGCAGGCCTTTAATAAACCGAATAAACGCGGGGGGAAGGAGGCTGCAAAGGCGGGGGAGGGCGCTCAGGGCGGGGTCGGGCTGCGGGCCGGGCCGGGTGCGCGCGGTGCGAGGCGGGCCCGACGCGGAACAGGCCGTGCCGGAGCCAGGCCCGGCGCTGCGCCTCCCTCGCCGCCCACGCCGCGGGATCTGGGGTGCTCTCTGGGGCCCCCGCCCGGCGGGAAGGCCGTGGCCCGAGCCCGGGCCCAAGCCCAGCCCCGCGGAGGGCCTCGGTAGCAGGCGGCGCGGGCCGGGCTGCGCTGTCCATGGTGCCCGCGCGCGCTCACCGCTTGTAGTCGGAGGAGAAGATGCCGCCGCTCGCCGGGTCGTGGCCGTACTCGGGCTCCCCGGGGCCGGCGGAGCCGCCCTTGTCCTCGCCGTAGGCGGGGGCGGCCGACATGGGGCGGCCGGGCGGGTCGCGGGCGAGGCGGAGGCGGAGGCGCTGCGGGCGGCTTGTCTGCGAGCTGCGCCGGGCGGCGGCCGCGCGCCGATTCACAGCCGGGCCGCGCGCCGCGGTGCTTAAAGGCGCCGGCCCGGAGCGCACGCGTGCAGCGGGGGCTGGCGGGGGCTGGCGGGGACCCGCGGCGACGTCGGCCCCGCCCTGTCCCCCAGAAAGCCCCTTCCGGGAGGATGCTCCTGACCTTTAAAGGCACTTGGCGCTCCTGCAGTGTAGGGGCGAGGGGGAGCGGACCTCCAGACCCACCCAGCCAGAGCACCTGACCTCAGCGCGACGGTCACGCCTTGGAGGGGAAGGGGGTGGGGGGACAGCGCACCCGAAGACCGGTCAAAGACGCAAGGATGCGTAAATCCAGGCCCCGGGACGGCGGCTTCCTGCCTTTCAAGTGGAAAGCAGAGCGACTTCCTGGAGGAGGAGGAGGCAGGCTGGTCAGGGGAGGAGGCAGGCTGGTCAGGGAAGGAAGCTTTGTGGGACTTTGGGGAGAGAGGTGCGGGTCAGGTTAGAGAGGATGGCGAACCTCCTAGTGAAGCTTTGGAAATACTTGAATGATTCTTTCTCTGAAGACCCGTCCTGCCCGCCCAGGAGGGCCCAAGGCCAGCCTAGTCCACGGTTAGGTCCAGGTCCACCGACACCGGGAAGGAAGAGAAAGAGACCGGCTTAGAGTGGGTGCGACGCAGGACTCCTGGCTGATGTGAAGCCTTCAGATCAGCTCCAAAGACCCGAGGTCCGCCAAGAACCAAATAAGGAAGGCCTGGATCACAGCAAAGCAACCACTAGGACTGGGGGAACGTGTCAGATCCAGCTGGGCTGGAGGGTTGGGGGGCTGGAGTCTCTTGGCTGGACTAGTGGAGTGGAAGAGCCCCTTGCTTGGGCCTTGGGGACTGAGTTTTAATCTGTGGAGTGGGATCCTGAGATGTCCATGGTCAGAACTGGTGGACTTGGCTGGAAATAGGTGAGACCCAGGACAGTGTAGCTTGGCTCGGTCAGAAGGTTCTGCTGCAAACACCGTAATAACAGGGCTGGCCCAGGACCTGGCTTGCAGGTTGCCATCTGAAGGAAATGCCTGTTGCCAGCATGTGCAAGCTTGGAGGCACCCAGAGAGCTTTCGGAGAGGTGGACCCTCGAGCTGACAGGCTGTCTGGTTCTGGGGACTTTGAGCCAGGCAGAACGAAGCAAATCTTCAATTTGAGGAGCGTGCCCGCGGTGGAGAGTGGTGGGCAGCGGGGTGCGGTTCTGCGGGGCGGCACTCACCGGATCAGGGCTCCTGTGCAGGCCCAGCAGGCGCTGCGCGTAGTGCACGCAGTTCTAGCGCGTGGGGTGATAAGCAGGGGTCCGTGTCCATGGCCTCCGCACGCGGTGCTCCAGGCCCGCGCGGTGCCCACCGCCGTGCCTCCGCAGCACGCGCCACAGCTGGCAGGAGTGCAGTAGTGGCTGCTGTCCTTGCTGGCACACCGCGCCTTCCAGGGGATCAGAGCCAGCGAGGGTCCTGGTCCCAGTGACCCCTACCCTTCCGCCTGGTGTTTGCATCCTCACATCCTCCTGTGCTGGTTGCCAAATTGCCCCCCCCCAGGTCCCCATGTTTATCCTGCTGTAGCCCACTCACCGGCCGGCGCCCTGGAGCCTGTGCTTCAGCCTAGGCCTCACCCTCGAAGTAGATGATCTCTCCTTGGCCGCAGTACGCGTCCCCGGGGGCTCCACACCAGTGTCCCGTGGAGGTCAGCAGTGGGAGCATAAGACCTGAAGAGAAACCTGGATAAGCCTGGGACCCAAGTCAGACCCCTCCTCCCATATCCAACAACTCAGCAGCAAACTTCAGACCTACAAGTTGGGTGCACTATCACCATTTTTAGGATAAGGAAAGTGAGGTTCAAAAACCTCACCAGTGTGCACACAGCTTCTGTATACTTGCATGATGTTGTCATGTTAGCTCAGATTTCTCCTGTCTACAGGGAACGGAGGGCTTTGGGGACTTAGGCGGATAGTCCCACTGTCTGGACTGTGTGTCTGTTTTGGCCTCAGAGCCTGGGAAAGGAGTAGAGGTCAGGTCTACTGGGCCGCTGAGCCCTACCATGCTGATAGGCCCAGCAGCAGGAAGTGTCCCTGACCCCAGGTCTCCAGCCTCTTAGTGGGACGTGAGAGGGTTGACTCCAGCAGACCTGGTGTGGGTGGGAAGGACTCAGACACAAATGAGGAGCCTCCCAAGACCATGCTGCAAAATGCCAGCCACTGTGTAGTCTCTGCGGCTCTCGTCCTTGACCCTCCCACCCCAGTCCAGTGTCCTCTACTTCCTGCTAAGTGAGTCTCCTTTTCTGACTAGGAGCTATGGCAGACTCAGTGACCAGCACCTCCCATTCTGCCTCTGGCTTTTCATGTTTCCAGACTGAAAGTCCTGCTTCTGGGATCCTAGAGAAGCTTTGACAATTGGTCGCCTTAGGCTCAGGTCTCCCCTCTTCCATCTCCCTTGACCTCAGAAGGCTGCAGGGAGGACCCATCATGTGAGCAGCCCTTTGGCCTTAGGTCATGCTCTCTTACTAGCCATTGTGTAAGGAGGGTGCCTTTTCTCCGGCTGCTATCTCCCCCAAGCAGGGTCTCAGCTGTGGAAGAGGGTGACTGCCCTGGCCCCACTGAGGTAGCAGGCAACCTGCCTGGAAGAAGACAAGATGACTGAGGACTCCCACTCCAATTACCTGGGATGTGAAGCTCATCTAGGAAGAGAAAAAACAAAACAAAAAGCCAGCCATCATCACCACCTGGCCTCCCTGCCTCGGTCCCCCCTCAGGCCCTGCACTAGGTCTGTGGACTGTCTGTTGGCATGATGGTACCTGGTTGTACATTTGTGTACCCACATTCTGTGCAGGAACACTGGTCACAGGCTGAAAGACCTGGTCCTGGCTTTGCCACCTCTGAATATGGGACATGAAATAAGCCACTTCCTCTCTCTGGGTCTCAACTTCCTCATCTGTGGACTGGGGACAATGAGGTCAGAGGGCTAAGTGTCACAGGACTGTGAAGCTCCGAGAGCTCTTTGTGAGCTGGAGAAGGCAGGAGGGCAGGTTTGTTGACCTACGGTCTGCTCCTGGGCGTGGATTTGGGTACCAAGAGGAGGGGTGGGGAGAATACATCTTTCCCAGCTCAGAGGAGAACAATGAGCCCTCTGAGGCTGGTGGCCTCCTTTTGACCCCTGCCCCAGAGCTCAAAGGGAATCACCCAGCTGGAAAGGCCCTGGGGAGCAGGGCCCCAGCCCTGACTCTCCCTCTGCAGAGTCCAGTGGGGGTGGGGTGAACAGGCACTTTGGCCACTGTCAGCCGGGCCTTGGGACTTTGGGTCAAGATGCCCCTTCAGACAATTTACAAAAAGAGCAAAAATGTCATCATGCAGTTTAGCATATTAATTTACTTCTCTATTACAGATATGAATGTCGAGGGAAAGATTAAAATATATTTTGTTTTAAAAAAAATGCCCCTTCAAGATAGGGGATCTAGGTCCACACATGCTCCATCCATGGGCATAGCATTTATTGCCAGAGACTGCTAGAGCCCCACTTAGCCCTGACGGCAATGTCATGTTACTGTTGTTGTCATCGCCATTTTGCAGATGGGGAAACTGAGGCTTGAGAAAGTTGTTAAGCTTACAAGCTAGTAGGTGGCAGAACTGGGCTGGCTCCTTAGCCACTGTCTAGGACTGCCACTAGTACTGACCCTGTGTCCTTCCTGGCCTGCAGAAACAGTCACCTTCTATTTGGCTTTCACTTAGCTCAGCCACTGTTCCTTCCCAAGGAGGGCTGGGCTCTATAGTCATGTCGTCCCTGGCTGACAGCTGCCTGTCCCCCTGGGGGATCTCTGCTTGGGGGCCTGAGTGCTCCTTCATCTCACCTTGACTTTCAGGAGAACAGAGCAGCAGGGTAAAAGAGTTTCTCCGGAATCCAGCACTCTGTCCTTTCTGGGCATGGCCCCTGCAGGACCTCAACCCAGAGGAGGCCTGTCCCTGTGCCTTGTGGGGCCTTGGTGGCAGCCCTGCCCTCATCCTTCAGCCTGGCCCTGGACAGAAGGTGCCTCTGAAAAACACGGTATCGGGGTTTCATCTCCTGCCACCCACCCACCTTCAGCCAGGACGAGTATGCACCTCCTTTGGCCTTACTTCCCTTCTCGGGGGCTTTGATCCCACCTGAGTCTGAGCCCCCAGGCCAAGCAGCTCACCTAGTGGCTATGATCCACACCTTGTGAGATGTTCTTCTGTGGCCAGAGCAAGGAGAGCAAGCCGTCCGTCCCTTTGGCAGATAAACAGGCCAAGCGCGTGGGCCTGGGGCCCTCTTCTAGGCATCCTCACCCAAGCCGGTCCAATGGCCACAGCTCCTCCCTGGTGGGCCTGGGTCCAGGTGGGCAACTGGTGCCCTCTTCCCCCACCTGGTGTTGACCCCTAACCTAGCCCTGCTCTCAGCAGGGCTCTTTGCCCCTCAGGGCCTCCAGGGTGCTCAGATGCCACCTTGCCACCCTACTGAGGTAAGAACGGTATGTGACCAATTTCAATCCTCTCAGTCTACTGAGGCTTGTCTTATGGATTAACGTATGGTCTACTCTGGCAGACAAACCCCACACACTTGCAAGTGTGTATTTTGCAGGTTAGGGTGTAGTATTCTATACACATCAGCTGGGTCAGGGTGGCTGACGATGTTCAGATCCACCGAGACTTTATCAGTTTTTTGGCACAGTTTTTCTGTCAAGAGAAAGAGAAGCGTTAAGATGTACAACTATGATTGTGAGATTCATCCTTTAACTCTATCAGACCTTGCTCAGTGGGTTTTATTCAGTCTTTGTGCTGAGCTGAGCTTTTATCATTGTGGATGTCCCCTTCAGCTCTGGCTCAGTTTGAAGTCTGTCTTATCTGATCATATGCATGCTATTTGCACCTATCCCTCACCATCCATTTACTTTCAAGCTCTTGTGTCTTTATACTTGTTTTTGAGACAGGATCTCACTGTGTTGCCCGGGCTGGTCTGGAACCCTTGGGCTCCAGTGATCTGCTTCGGCTTCCCAAGTATCTGGGCCTATCAACAGTTTATGCGTGCCTTGTCAACAGTTTATGACTTTATTTAGAATATAGTTGAATCTTGCTTTTCAAATTCACTCTGCATGGTTGCTTCGGCAGCACATATAGGAAAATTAAATTCACTTGGTGTTCTCTGCCTTTTATCAGATTGCTTAGAACAGCGATGGTGAACCTTTTAGAGACGATTCCCCAAACTGCCACCTCAGTGCCTCTTATTTATCACAAAGTGCCAACGCTCCAGTGAAACCCAAATAGGTTTTAGTTTATAAAAAACAACTCATACATTAACATCTTTTGTCTTAAAAGAAAAACAAATAACTTGTGTGCCATAGATTCACCACCACTGGTTTAGAACATAAATATGTAATAATTGATAGCATTAGATTTAGGTCTACCATTATTTATTCATTTTCTGTTTTTCCCTTCTGGTTTATGTTCCTTTGTTCTCCTGTTTTTATCTCTCTTTTTTTTTTTACATATATGAGTATTTTTTAAGAATTCCGTTTTAATTGTCTATTGCTATTTAGCTATACCTCCGTTTTGTTAGTGTTTCTCTAGGGATTACAATGTAACTTTTCACAGTCTACTTAGAGATAATAGTGTGTAATTTACATAAAGTGTAGAAACCTTGTGACAACATATGTCTATTTACACATCCCCTGCCCATCTTCTATGATAAATTTGCCATTTGTATTGTATCTATATCTTATACATCACAAAAAGTAAGTTATAATTTTTGCTTTAACACACTGACCTGTGTGTTTTAAAGTAAGAAAAAAGTCTTTTATATTTATTCAAACATTTACCACTCCAATCCTCTTCACTAATTCTAGAAGGTCCAAATTTTTCCCTGCTATCATTTCCCTTTAGACTGGAGTACTTCCTTTGGTATTATTTCTTGTGGCACACATTGGCAGATGATAAATTCTCTTTTTTTAAAATCAGGAAATATTTTCATCTTACCTTCATCCTATCAGACATACAATTCTGTATTAATATTCTTTTTCTTATGGGTTCATAAAGATTTTTCTCCACTCATGTCTGAATTTCATAGTTCCAGGTGAGAAACCAATAATTCAAATTGTTCACCAGCCACACTGTCATGTGCTATCTTTGGCTGCTTTCAAGGTTTTCTCTTTATCTGTGCTTCTAGCAGTTTGCTTCTAATGTGCCTTGTCCTGGTTTTGTTCATAATGATCTTGTGAGTGCTTTGAGATACTTTTTTTTCTTTTACAGGGCAGGTGATTGAATTCAGGGCCTCACATGCTGGCCATAGCTCTCTACCACTCAGCTACACCCCCAGCACTATTTATTTATTTAGACATGATCTCACTAAATTGCACAGACTGACCTTGAAATTGCAATCTCCTGTCTCAGCCTTCCCAGTAGCTGGGATTACAGGCATGTACTCCTGTGCCCAGCTGCTCTGAGATATTTAAATCTGTAAATTTTTGTTTAACCCACTGAAGAGTTCATACCTGAAGGGCTGTTGGAAGGTGGGCCTAGCTGGAAGCAGTAGGTCACTGGGGGTGTAACTATACAGGTAAGTCTTCTCTTTAGCCTTCCCCCAAATCTCTGCTTCCTGTCTGCCATGAGGTGAGCAGCTTTCCTCTGGCACATGCTTCCAGCTGACTATGGACTGGAACCTCTGGAACCATGAGCCAAAATAAACCTTTCCTCTTTTAAATTTTGGCTTTTTTTTTTTAATTACTGAGGATTGAACCCCAGTAGACCTGAGCTATATCCCCAGTCCATTTCATTCTTTATTTTAAGACAAGTTCTCAGTAAGTTGTCAGGCTGGCCTTGAACTTTTGATCTGCCTGCCTCAGCTTCCTAGGTAGCTGGGGTTACAAGCATGTGCCACATGCCCAGCTTTAAATTGTTTTCTCAGATATTTTGTAACAGCTATGGAAATATGATCAAAACTGAAAATTGGTGCTGAGAGTGGGATCATTGCTGTGGCAATACCTGACAATGTGGTGCAGAAACCTTTGGATTAGTTTACAAGAAGTTTGGAAAGGTTTGGAGTTGTGGGCTAGAGAAGCCCTAGAACACTGGTGGCGAACCTATGGCATGCATGCTATTGTGTTTTTAAGACAAAAGATATTAATGTGTGAGTTGTTTTTTCTAAACTAAAACCTCAGAGTTCAGGTTTCATTGCAGTGTTGGCACTTTGCGATAAATAAGTGCGTTCTGGGTTCCAGTCTGCTGCTCAGCCTCTAAAAGTTTCGCTATCCCTGCCCTGGAATGTTGCAAGAGGCGCTTAATGTTTAACTCTGGTGTGATTGCCAAGGACCAGAATGCCCATGGGAATGCAGACAGGAAAGCCTGTGCTGGGGGTTTAGATGGAAATGTGGGCTCTGTTGGGAATTGGACTAGAGGCCATTTTTGTTACATTCTGGCAAAGAGTTTGTTTACATTTTGTCCCTGCCCTAAACCTATAGGAGGCTGAGTTTATTTGAGACAGGGTCTTATTATATAGTTCAGAATGCTCTTAACTCACTATGTAGCCCAGGGTGGCCTTGAACTCACAGCAGTCCTCCTGCCTCAGCCTCCCAAGTGCTGGGATTACAGGCATACACTGCCACACCCATCTTCAGACTATGTAATCTGGCAGAGGAAAGTTCAAGGGAGCACAGCGTTCAGGTAGGGACACCAGCATTAGCTGCTTTCAGCCATATTTACAGTAAGAAATTGTGTGTAAAAAGCAGAGTGAGAAGATTTGAAAAACTTGCATTTGGGTCTGAAAAGGAGTACATTTAAGGCTGGGTCAAGGAAGGTATGGTTACTGAAGAGATTAGTGTCATTAGAAAGAAAGCAAGCACTATGCAGAGGGCCAAGAAGAAAGCTGCCTTGAGAGCACCTAGGAGTCAGAACTCATCACAGGCTCAAGGGTGTAAAGTGAGAAGAGGCCTCTGGATCCCCTGTGTGAGCAGGCTCACCTAGGGAACTGGTTCTCTGGATTCACTTCATCACATCCAGCCAGCCAGGCGATCAAGGGCTGCTGCAGCCATGGTCCAGAGGAGCCTGACTACTGCTCTGGCTGGCAGATCTCAGGGCTATCCACATGACGCTGGTTTTGCAAGCATGCAGAATGCAAGAGTCATGGAGCAATGTATGCTTCCAGCGAGATTTCAAAGGAAGGCTGGGAGGTCAGGCAGTGTATGACAGGGTTAGAGCTCTTGCAGGGGACCGTGAGAGGGCAATGCATGAAGATGTGAAGCCAAAGCTGCAGTGGAGACCCAGGAAGCTGGAGATATCAGAAATGCAAAACATCTGCCCAGGAAAGTTGAAAGCAGTGAGTGGAGCCAGACTAAGGGCAAGGCCACGTGGGCACAGGCTAGCAAGGCCATAGAGGTGAGCTGGCCAAACCCTTTGGAGCTCACATCATGCCAGCATGTACCCTGGAAGCCAGACGCAGAGCTGTAGGATTTAACCTTTGCCCTGCTGATCTTACTTTGATCTGATTCCTTTCGATTCTACTATTAGTCCCTTTTGGAATGGAAATGTGTACCCTATCCCATTATTATGTGCTGGAAGTATATAACTTGGTTTTTTTTTGTTTGTTTGCTTGTTTTGTTTTGTTTTTACAATGTTCACAGCCTAAGAGTTTGCCTTGGGTCTCAGAAGAGACTTGGGGCTCTCATGGCTTTCCTCATAATAGCCTGCCCTGCATGCTCCAGCATGTACTTTTATCTTGCTTTTTCCTCTTTTACTTGGCTTACTTTGCAGAGCTAGTTTCTCCCTCACTCTTTACTTTCTTCACTTTTACTTTTTGAAATAAATTTTGTTATCATAAAAGAGAGAGATACTTTGGACTTGGAACTTTTGAGAAATATTGGAATGGTTAAGACTTTAGCGACTCTTGGAAATGGCTAAATGCATTTTTCACTGTGAGATGGTCGTGAGCCTTTGGGGGCCAGGAGAAGAATGTTATGGTTTAAATATGAAGTGTTCCCCAAAGACTCACGTATTAGTTGAGTGTGGCGATGCACACTTGTAATCCCAGCAGTCTGGGAGGCTGAGGAAGGAGAATGGCAAGTTCAAGGCCAGCCTAAGCAACTCAGTTACTTAACAAGACCCTGTCTCAAAAAGTAAAAATGGATGGGAGTATAGCACAGTGCAAAGGTGCTGGGCTTAATCCCCAGCATTACACACCTAAAACAACAATGACAACTCATGTAATGAGGGCTTGGTCCCCATTGCAGCGATACAACAACAATATTTGGAGATGGAGCCTAGAGAGGTGACTCGATCATGAGGGTGCTGACCTAACCAATGGATTAACCCATTGATGAGTTCATAGCTGAGTGGACCATTAGGAGGTAGGACCTAGTCTGAGGAAGTAGGTCACTGGAGGGCGTACCTTTGAGAGTATGCTATCCTTGCCCTTCCTTTCCCACTTCCCAGCTCTTTCCCACTCTCACTGCTTAACGGGCTGCCGTGAGGTGAGCAGCTGTCCTCTGCCATACCTTTCTGCCATGATGTTTCCACCTCACCACACAACTAAGAGCATGGAGTCAAATCTCTGAGACAATGAGCCAGAATAACATTTTCCTCCTTGAACTTGTTTATGTCAGGTATTTTGTCATAGTGACAGAAAGCTAACACCTCAACCCTTTTTAACAACTTATGCCAGTATGATCTGCTTGTCACAATTAAGGAACTAATATTAATACAGTGGTACCTTGGTTCATGAACTTAATTGATTCTACGATTCTGGGGAACATAGCCATGTTCATATTCGCACAGGGAAGATGTCCACATTTGTGTTCCTCACCCAGTGTGGAGTTCGTGAACAGAAGCAAAATTTTGCTGAACACTTCTGTTCGTGAACCAAATTGTTCACAAACAGAAGCATTCGTGAACTGAGGTATTACTGTACATTATTAATGAACCAAGTTTCATACTTCATTTGCATTTCCTTAGATTTTAGACTCTGACACCTTGATCTCAGACCTCTATGAGACAATAAATTTCTGTGGTTTAAGCTTCCTACTCCATAGTATTTTATTACTGTAGAGCTAGCAAACCAATGTAGTTTCTTTTCAAAATTGGAAGACTGGGATGTCTGCTGTCATTGTTGCTATCTAATACTGTACTGATGGTATTAGTATAGTCAGAAAAGAAATAGAAGGCAAAATGAAAGACATGGTCTCATCTCCTGGAGTTTGTAGTTTGTGCCTGTACCACTATCTTACAGAGAACTAGGAAGAAGGCAAAATAAGACATGTGAGTGTCTTGAATTTTGCCCATACCTTGAGGCTAACTTTAAGAGAGTAACTGGTCTGGATTTGCAAGAAAAGTCTATGTAGGCATTTTTTTTGTAGATATGGAAGCCTAAATTCTTCAGCCTGGAAAAGATTTAAATAATTTTTTAGCTTATAGGCAAGATTATTATGATAGATATACAGTGATATGATCCTAGATAAAATAATTTATGTGCCAGGCTTTATATAAACTAAATGTTTCATTTTACAGATGGAGACACTGAGAAATGTATTATGCTACTCGTTCTGGGTCACATAGTCCTGGCCTGATTGATTTAAAAGCTTCTGTTCTTTTTTGACCATCTTGTCACTGCTAGTTTAACCCATGGTGACACTGGAGACATATATGATACATAGAACAAAACAATTAAACTTCTGTTCTCCCAGGAATTTACGCCTTGAAAGTGAGAGAGAGAGTTAATTCACAGGCCAGGACTGGGATGAGGCAAAAGAGGTACTTGGCTTGGATACAAATTTCAGGGGTTGCCAAAAAACTTCAGAAATCAAGACAAATAATGTCATCTGTATTATTTTTAAAAATCAAAATTAATGCAAAAAATCCATGCTGAATAAAATAGCACAGTTTCAAATGAAGACCACTGCGGTACTGAGCTATACTGGAACATAAGGCAAAAGGAAAAATGTGTGCCCTGGTTTTACTGGATGGAAACTCAATATTTTCAAGACCTACTTCTTTACTTATTTTCAGTGGAAAGGATTGCTATACTTGATAATTTTTCTTGACCGAGTAGGGATGCCCTTAGTTTTTATTTAAAATTTTAACAAACTGTGGTATAAATAATGTAGGTGAATTTAAAATAGCATTCTGAATTTTAATACACCTTTTTGGTTTTTCAATATTTTTGAACTACTTTAATGTTTTCAAGAAGATTAGTCATTAAGACATATTAAAAGTGTGTAGACGCACATTTTCCCTTGGTCTCCAACTCCAATATGTGGAGACATTGCACTTTGACTCAGCTGTGTAGAGCTAAACTATTGGAAAATGGATTTCTGGGCGTGTGTGGTACTGGGGATTGGATACAGGGACATGCTACCACTAAGCTACACCCTTATCCTTTTTTATTTTTTGAGACAGGATTTCACTAAATTGCCCTGGAGAGATATGAATTTGTGATCCTCCTGCCTCAATCTCCCACAGTGCTGGGATTACAGGCGTGAGCCTGTGCCCCATGAAAAATAAATTTTTATTATTAATTTACTGTATGTTATGGCTTTATAGGCTTTATATCTAGATGTCTCCTCAAAGCCTCATGTGCTCATGGGTGGAGCTTTTCAGAGGTGGTTGGATCAGGGGTATGTAATACTGGGATTAAGGATGTGTTATAGCTAAATTGGTTTAGCATAGTTCTGGGTATGGATAATGAAAACCCCACCCTGGTTGTGGATGGTACCAATCAATCAGCCAGAATGGAATATAAAGGGTGTTTTAGTTACTTTTCTCTCGTTGTTGGGACAGAATACTCGACACCCAAAGTTAGGGGAAGAAAAGTTTATTAGCTCACAGTCTGCAGAGGTTTCAGTCTATAGTCCGCTGGGTCCAAGGCAGGGAGGCATGGCAGAGGCAGGGCCGGTGTGGCAGACCGCCAGCTGACCGGCCGCAAAGTAAAATGAGTAAATGCAAGGAATGTATGCAAATAAGCAATGCAAACAAGCAGCTAGTTAGCTTCTTCTGGTATCTTTTATCTAGGCTACCTGCCCCCAGGGTGGCCTGCACTCCCACCCCCAATCTCAGTCTCACATCCTTGATCCCAGCAGAATGATGCCAAACCGATCAATGGATCAATTTAGTAATCACACACTCTAGATCCAGCTATCTCTTACCACATGAGGCTTTGGGGGGACATCTAGACACAAACCATAACAAAGGGACTGAAGAGAAGGCAGGTTCAATATTGCTGCTTGCTACCTCCTGTCTGCCCTGCCATGGACTGTTTCTTCTCTGAGATGCCCCTCTGCCATGCCACCCTATCTTGGAGTCAGCCAACTATGGACTGAAACCTCTACAAACTGTGAGCCAAAATAAACCTTTTCTCTTTTAACTTGTAGGTGCTGGGTATTTTGTCTCAGCAATGAGAAAAGTAAGTCACTGTATGAGTTTTGGTGTGGTCTGGGAAAACACCTGCTAAGTACGTTGTGTCTCCATTTAAAAAAAAACCCTACTGTATTAAGAAAGGTTAAGTATCTGCCCAAGGTCCTCAGCTCTGCTGGACGGTGAAGCCAAGAGTTTAACTGAGGTGGTATCACCTTAGAGCCCATGTGATTGGCCCCCATTTTATACTATTAATAGATCTGATGAGTAAACAGTCCAGTCTTGTTTCTCTTATATGAGTTTGTTTAAGTGACTGCATCCATTCATTATATGTTAGCATTTGATTTTTACAGTGTATTTTTTGAAATCTGGTGGGAAGGGGCTTTATATACCATGGAGAGAATCAGATCCACACTGTGGTCCCCTGAGAAGCCCATGAAGGTTTCTAAGTCTAGAACTTTTATAATTAGATATGTGTTTGAAAGAATAACTAGTAGCCAGTGTAAAAGATAGGTAGTGGAAACCAGGAAAGCAGGACTTTTTGGGGTGGCTGAATGTGGGCAAATGAGTAATTAAGAAATGAATGTGTTACCTAAGGCAGTGGCAGAAAGGCTAGAAGGAAGGGGACATTAAAGGGCCCCTGAGGTGATTAAGCCTTGAAAATCCACTTAATTGGGTTATCCCCACAAATCTACAATCTCTCTTCCCTACTGAAGTAAGCTGAGGATTAAAGTTTCTTCTACCCTTGGCCTTGATTTGTGTCCACTGGTAAATAACACCACTTTGAAACTGCTGTACTATTGACTTAAGATGTTCTGATATTTAAACTGGATGGATAACAACACAGATGAACTACAGTCTGTTTGGTTGCTAGGGCTGCTAAGAGCAGAACATGTATCTTCAGGAAGTTCAGTCCTAGCCTGCTATAAACAAAGCTTTGTTTCTTCTCTTCAGGATACATTTAGATGTCTTCAAGTCAGGAAGGTCATCTTGGTACCAATCTTCCTTAAGAGTCATGTGGGACTTCTCTTAGAAACACCTTTTAGCTGGGCATGGCAGTGCACACCTGTAATCCCAACATTCTGGAGGCTGAGGCAAGAGGATTGCTGTGAGTTTGAGGCCAGCCTGGGCTACATAATGAAAGCCCAGCCCGAACTACATTGTAAGATCTTGTCTCAAAAAACAAAACAAAACAAACAAAAAAAGATGAAGAAGCAGCATCTCAGAGAATATCCAGACAAAACTGGTTTTTCACCTACTGACTTGCCCTAGGAAAGCCCAGAGGACCTGTCTATTCCTGTTCCTCATCATGTTGCCTGGGTTACTCTTCCCACCCCACAGTTGATTCCTGCCTCCAGAGGAATACAAGGGACACCTCCTTGCCCAACAAGGAGCAAGTGCTGAGCAATTAAGAATGCACTTTCCTCTGAACTAGCCTGACAGATCAGTGTGGTCATCTTGCCTCTTCAAAAGAATGGATTTTCATCTGCATGTAACCCTGGATGTACATGCGTGTGAGTGGGCTAGATCCTCTCTGTTGACCTTTGGGAAATGTTTGGGGTGCTTCTGTGGAACCTCCACATTTTCTTAATTTGTAGGCTAGAGGTCCCTATAGGAAATACAGAGAACTGATCACTATCCTGGATCTGATTCTCACACAACATGCAAACTTTGAATGTGTGGGATGTGAGTGAATGGGACAAAGGGTCGTGGGGTCCAAGAGGTGTTTGCACTGGTTTAATGAGTTTGTCTCTTCTATGAATGGCCCATTAACTAGAAGTTATCTACCTGGCATGACTGGTCAACCTCCTGGAGGGCGGAACAGAGGAAAGGGAGAAGAAGGGGTGCACTGGAGCCCCCAGAAGACAAGGCCAGCATGACCTGATGCCACAGCAGACCGCCCTCCTTTACAGCAGATGGTCTCCAGAGGAAAGGGCAGGACTCCTGGGAGCACACGCGGGCTCCACTCCACACGGCTGTCCTGCTGAGCCACCTCACTGTGTGCCAACGTATTTTGGGCCAAGTTTGGAGCTGTCGGATTTTTGTTTGTGGTACAAATAAAGGCAAAATCTTCAAAACAGTCAGAAAAACATCCCTGAAACCTATAAGGAGGACACACATAGATGAGAAATATCCAAGTCAAAGTTCCGAAAGTAGCAAAATCGTACGTGAGCCTGAGAGGGACTACCTGAACAAATATTGAAAAATACAAACTTAGGTTAAAAAAGTTTATATTTCACATATGCAATTTATTACCCCTAAGAAGTACCTTAAACAGAAATTTTACATCTAAGCCCACCTGATTCTTATATCAAGGCCGGCCTGGGCAACTTAGCGAAACCCTGTCTCAAAATAAAAAATTTAAAAAGGGTCTCAGGATGTAGTTCAGTACAAGGCCCTGGGTTCAACCCCCAGTACCACAAGATAAAAAGAAAACAGCAAAGAACAAGGACAACAAATAGAAGACTGTAAGAAATGTAACAGGCATTAATCCAACTACACTGATAATTGTCTTGAATGTCAGTCATCTAAATAAGTCAATGAAAAGAGAGATTGTCAGAGTGGATCAAAAAACAAGGTCCAACTATAAGTTGTTCACAAGAAAATATTTTAAAGGCACATAAAGATTAAGAGTAAATGGGTGTAGAAAGATTATACTGGTCAAATTTTCTGTTACTGGGACAAAACACCTAATACAGCGTTAAGAGGAGAGGTTTATTTTGGCTCACATTTGAGGGGTTTCAATCACGGTCAGCAGGCGCAAGCAGAAATATCATGGTGAAAATGGAGTGGTGTGGTGTAGAAAAGCTGTTCCATTTATTGCATCTAGGAAGGAGAGAGCAAAGAAGAGGTGGAGAGCAAGGGGCCAGGGACCAGATATAGTTGCCAAGGTCGAGCCCCCAGGCCCTCCCGGACACCCTGCAGTGTGCTTTATTAATCTCCTAGGCATTTCTCAAGCCAGTCAGATTTACAATCAAGGTTAGCCACTGTAAGGATCGACCACATAACACTAAACCAAAGAAAGTGGGGTAGCTATACTTATTTTCAGTAAAGCAGACTTCAAAGACAGGGACGTTATCAGGGATGAAGAGGAGCATTACATAATGCAAGGGCTATTTCCCCAACAACACACAATCCTTAAAGTGTATATGTCTGCAACAGGGCATCAAATATGTTAGGCAAAAACTGACAGAAGTACAAGGAGCAACTAGTCCTTCAACTGCCTTAATCAGAGACTTCAGAACTCCTATGAAAAATGGACAGATCCAGCAGGCAGAAACCTAGTCAGGGCACAGCTGAAGTCAGTAACATCACCAATCAACTGGGACACACAGACATCTAGAAACTGCCTCATCCAGTAGCAGTGGAATACACTACTACTACTTCAAATAGAACATCCGCCAAGACAGACCACACGGTAAGCTTTGGAACATACTTTTACAAATCTGAAAGAAGAGAAATCATACAATGTCTACTCTTAGAGTATAATGGAATTAAACTAGAAATCAGCATCAGACACCTGGATAGTCCTAAAATATGGAGAGATTAAAAAAGCATACTTCAGATTTGGGGATTTAGCTCAAGTGGTAGAGTGCTTGCCTGGCAAGCGCAAAGCCCTGAGTTTGAACCCTGGCAACCCCCAACAAAAAAAGCATACTTCTAGTGTGGGTGTGTAGATCAGTAGTGGAGCGCTAGCATGCTTAAGGCCCTGGATTTGATTCTCAGCACTGCCAAAAAAAAAAAAAAAAGGAAATTAAAAAAAAATTTTTTGAGACAGGGTCTCACTATGCAATTCATGCTGGTCTTGAACTCACTGTGTAGTACAGGCTGGCCTTGAACTCACAGTGATCCTCCTGCCTCAGCCTCCCAAGTGCTGGATTACAGGCATGCACCACTACATCTGGCTACAAAAAGCAAATTTTTAAAAAACCTTCTCATTAATACATGGGCCAAAGAATAAATCTCAGGAGAAATTTGTGGGATGCAGCAAAAGCAGTGATTAGACCAAAAGATATAACATTGAATGTGTAATATATACATTTGGGGGAAAAAAGAAAAAGAAGAATAAATTAAGCCAAAATAATAAGAAGAAAATAAATAGTAAAAATTAGAGCAGAAATCAGTGAAATTAAAAAAAAAGAAAGGGAAAAAAATCAATGAAACTAAATGCTGATTCTTAGAAAAGATCATTAAAGTCAATACAACTCTAGTGAGACTCACTAAGAAAAAAACAGAGAAGACATGAATTACTCCTACCAGAAGTGTCAGGGGAATATCAGTACAGATACCATGTACACTAAAGAGTAGTGAAGGAATACTATGAACAACTCTATGCTCACAAATGTGAAAATCTAGACAAAACGAATTAATACTTTGAAAGATATAATCTGCTAAAACTCACACAAGAAACAGACAATCTCAGCAGGACTCCATTAAAGAAATTGAATCAGTAATTGATAACCTTCCAAACAGAAAGCACCTGCCCAGGTAGGTTCGGGGTGAATCCTGTCAAACATTTAAGGGAGAAATTACACCAAATATCTACAATGTCCTTCACAAGATACAAGCAAAGAGAGTATTTCCTGACTCATTCTATGAGGGCAATATCATTCTAATACCAAAACTGACAAAAACATTATAAGAAAAGAAAATGACAGCCCACTACTGCTCAGGAACATAGATGCAAAAATTGTCAATAAAGTTATTAGCAACTCAAATCCAATTATATACCAAGTGGGATTTATCCCAGGTATACAAGGCTACTTCAATATTGAAACATCAATTAAAGTAATCCATGATATTAACAGGCTAAAGCAGAAAAATCACACAATTTTATTAATAGATGTATAAAAAGCATATGACAAAATCCAAACCCATTCATGATTTTTAAAACCCTCTAAGTTAGAAATAAAGTTAGACTAAATTAGGGAATAAAGAAGAACTTTTCCAATTTAATAAAGAATATCTCCCCAAACCCACAGCTAACACTGTGTCATATTTAACAGTGAGAAAAAGTATTCCCACTAAGGTCAGGGACAGGCTTGGACATTCCCTCTCAACACTCCTTTTCAACATTATACAAGTCTAACCTAATGTAGTAAGAGAAGCAAAAGAAATAAGAATTATAGAGACCTAGAACAAAGAAAGAAACTGTTATCAAATGATATGATGTGTATACAATCTAAAAGAACAGAAAAAACTCCTGGAGCTAATAAATGATTATAGTAAGGCTGTTCTGTAAGACATAAGGTTAATACATGTACAAAAATCAATTGTGTCTTATATGCCAGCAATGGACAGATAGAATTTGAAAATAAAAACACAACATTTGCACTAGTATCCCCTAAAATGAAATAAACCTAACAGAGTATGTATAAGATTGGAGGAAAACTAAAAACTGCTGATGAACGAAATCAAAAGAACTAAATAAATGGAGAGGTATCACGTGTTCATGAATGTAAATTTCTTCTCAACTTGATCTACAGATTCAACACAATCCCTATCAAAATCCCAGCAGGTTATTTTTTGGATACTAACAAACTTATTCTTAAGTTTATATGAAAAGACAAAAGACTTAGAATAGCCAATATAACATCAAAGGAGAACAAAGTGGGAGCCTGGAACTACCTGACTTCAAGACTTACCACAAAGGTACAGTAATCAAGACAGGAAAGCATTGTGAACTTACAAATAAACAGATCACTGGATCACAATAGATGACTCAGAAATAGATTCACATAAAAATAGCAAGTGATTTTACATAAAGGAACAAAAGCAATACAATAGAGAAGAGACAGCTTTTCAACAAATGGTGCTGGAACACCTGGACATCCTCATACAAAAAAGTGGACAGATCTTACACTCTTCAAAAAAAGTACTCAAAATGGATCACAACCCTTAAAAAAACACAAAACTATAAAACTCTTAAAATATCACATAGGAAAAAATTTGGGTGATCTTGGGCTTGGTGACAACTCTTTAGATATGACATCAAAGGCATGATCCATGATCTATCAAAGAATTGATAAACTGGAATTCATTAAAATTAAAAATTTCTGGGGTTGGGGATTTAGCTTAGTGGTTAGAGTGCCTGCCTTGTAAGCACAAGGCCCTGAGTTTGATCCCCAGCACCCCCCCAAAAAAATAAAAAATTTCTGGTCAGGTGTGGTGGTACATACCTGTAATTCCAGCACTCTGACAGGCTGAGGCAGGAGGATCACAATTTTAAACTCAGCTTGAGGAATTTAGCAACTTACTGACACCTAGTCTCAAAAGGGGGGTGTAGCTAGGGATGTAGCTCGGTGCAAAGGTTCAATCCCCTATACTGCCATCAATCAATAATCAATCAAACAAAGGTAGTGGGGCACTTTGTGAAAGATTTTCAAGAAAGTCAAGCCACAGACTGGAAAAAATATTTGCAAAAGATATACTGGATAAATGATTGTTATCCAAAATATACAAAGAATTGCTAAAATTCAAAGGTAAGAACCCAATTTTTAAAAATGAGCCAGAGACCTTAACAGATACCTCACCAAGGAAAATATATGGCAAATAAGCATATGAAAAGATATCACATCACATCATTAGAGAAATGAAAATTAAAACAGTAAGAACACTGTACATCTGTGAGAATGACCCAAATTCAGAACACCGACAATTCCCACTGGCAGTGAGCACTTGGAGCAACAGGAGCGCTCACCCCTTGCCAGTGGTAAAGCAAACACTTTACACTAAAACATACAGATACAATGTAAGCTGTATCTGAAGGCCAACTTACAACCTTAAAAATGAGAGATTAAAATAATAGAGGTAAACCGGGCATAGTGGCGCATGCCTGTAATCCTAGAACTCAGGAGGCTGGTGCAGGAGGATCCCTGTGAGTTTGAGGCCAGCCTGGGCTACCTAGTGAGTTCAAGGCCAGCCTGAACTACATAGCAAGACCCTGTCTATAAATAAATAAATAACCTTAGAAAAAAATTAAGGATGTTAAATCCATATTAAGAAATTATAAAAGAACAAAAGAGAGTAGTAAGTGGAGCCATTACAAAAACTAAAATTAGAAAACAGAAGAACAAATAAGGTAAACTCCCAACTTATCTTTTTGAAGTTCAACAAAAAATTCTTGTGAGCCTGATTTAAGAAAAAAGCAAAAATAAGCAATGTGAGTAAACACTCACACGCTTAAGAGATGAAAGTAATCACCAGAAGTCTATGTATAACAGAATGATAATTTTGTTTTGTTTTGGTGCTGAGCATTGAATCCAGGACCTTGTACTAAGCTATATCCTGAGCCCTTTACATTTTCAGATAAGATCTTGCTAAATGCCAGACAGGCCTCAAAGTAGCCAGCCCCTTGAGTAGCTGGAATTACAGGCTATGCCACCATGCCTGGCACTGATTTATTTGCTTATTTAGTCTGGGTCTTAACTACCTTGCCCCAACAGGTCTTGAATTCATGGGCTCAATTCCTATTGCAGCCTCCCAAGTACAGCAGCTGGGACTATGCGTGTATTCCACCACCTGCAGCTCATAACTAATTTGAGAAGCCTATTAGAAATGGATGACTTTCAAGTAAAACATAAATTACCACAAGTGATCCCATAATCAGTAATTGAAAACCATGTGTATAACTATATGTCACATAATACAATAGTTTCACAACTGAGTTCTCTATTCAACCTTAAAAGAGGTTAAGTAACTCTAAGAAGTTAAATTAGTACAGACTACAGAACATGAAATATTCCCTTATTTTGAGGAATTTATAATATTAACTTAATTAACAAAACCTGATTAACATAGTAGTTCAATAGGCCTGCATACCAATCTCATTTATAGAAGACATAAATACTCTAAGTAAAATATCAATAACTGGAACCGAATAGTGTATCTAAGAATAATATACTTTGACCAAATAGTATTTGAAGGAGCCTCCTTTTAATAGGCACTGTATCAAAACTTTATTAATTTACAATAGGTATATTTAAAACACCAAATCTTCCCATCCTAGAACATGAATTCTACATTTACTTAGGTCTTTGATGTCTTTCAACACTATTTCATATTTTCCAGTAAGTCGCACGTGTCTTTTGTTCAGTGTCTTCATGTGGTTCTTACTGGCACCTTTGGATGGTTCCTTTTACAGGCATGTCAGAAAAATGTTTCATATGTTAACCTATTTGGCCACCTCATTACATCATCTAATAGTTTGTCATAGCACTTTATTTTTTAGAAAGAAAATCATATCATCTGAAAATGTTACTTTTACTTTTTCCTTTACCAATGTTTTTGCCATTTTCTTGTTTTTTTGCATTGGGCAGAAAATCTACCACCATGTTGAAAGTAGATAATCATCTTTTCCTCTGACAAAATGGGAATGCTTTTATCATTAAGTATGCTGTTTACTTAACATTTCCTATAAGTGCCATTTGCCAAATTGCTATTTATCTATTCCCATTTTGTTAAGTTTTTCTTTCAGTTTTTGAAAAAACATTTTGTTATCAATTGAGATAAACATAGTAATAAACTGCTAATACAATGACTTATACTAACAGGTTTTCTAATGTTAAATCATTTCTAGTATAATCTTTTTCTTGTTCTAGAGTGTTGGATTGAATTTACTAGTATTTTTAGAGCTTTACATATGTATAGATTTGGCCTATGGTCTTCTCTCCTTTTGCTATCACTGTCAATTTTTGGTACTAGGGGGATACTAGTGTAATGAGGTCAACATCCTACCTCCCCGTGCTAACTAAAATACCCATGATCAAAATGGGCAAGCGAAAATTGGGCAGCTTGATGGAAGCACTCCAGGTAGAGCACAGCATAAATGGAGATACAAGGACAAAGGACAAAAACAAAAAACAGAAACGGGGCTGGAGATTTACTTCAGTGGTTAGAGTGCTTGCCTAACAAGCGCAAAGCCCTGAGTTTGATCCCTGGCACAAAAAACAAACAAACCACCCCAAAAAACCACAGGCTATATCCACAGAATAGGATTTACATCTTCTTAAACTGGAATAAGAAATACAAAGTGGATATAAACATGGGTGTGGATATATCACTGTGGTACGATGCTTTTAATTCTTCTGGGAAAATACCAAGAAGGGGAATAACTGGGTCAAATGGAATCTCTAGTTGTAGTTTTTTGAGGAATTCCACACTGATTTCTGCAGTGGTTGGACCAGTCTACACTCCCACCCAACAGTGGAGGAGGGTTCCTTTTCCCCCATAGGTCCGCTGGAATTATTTATTGGTCGATTTCTTGATGGTAACTATTCTTTCTAGAGTGAGATGGAATCTCGGCCTTGTTTTAATTTGTATCTCTTGAATGACCAGTGATGTTGAACATTTTTTCATGTATTTATTTGCCATTTGTAATTCTTCATCTGAGAAGTGTCTATTCATTCCAGATGCCCATTTTTGGATTGGGTCTTTAAATATGTTGGGGGTCTGATTTTTTTTTTTTAGCTCTTTATATATTCTAGATGTTAGACCTTTGTGAACAGCTGGAAAAAATTTTTTCGCACTCTGTGGACTGTCTTGTGTCTTCCCACTCTATTGGTTATTTCTTTTGCTATGCGAAAGCTTTTTAACAAGATGAGATCCCAGTTGTTAATTCTTTGTAATATTTCCCATGCAGTCTGAGTTTTATTCATAGTCTTTGTCATTCTCCTATGTCTTCAAGGATTCTACCCTATTCTATCTTCCCACAGATTTAGCGTTTCTGCTTTAATATTTAGGTTTTTGATACATTTCAGTTTTAGCTTAGTGCATGGTGACAGACATTGGTCTTGTTTTAGTCTTTGGCATGTGGAAAGCCAGTTTTTCCAACCCAATTAAAGAGGCTATCTTTCTTCCAGTGAAGATGTATGGCCCCGTTATCAAAGATAAGGTGGCTGAGTGTGTTTGGAGTTGTTTCTGCATCATCTAATCTGTTCCACTGAAGCTCGGGTCTATTTTTTTTGGTTTTTTTGGTTGTTGTTTTGTTTTTTGCCAGTACCATGCTATTTTAATCAGAGTAGCTTTGTAGTATAATATCAAGTTGGGGATTGTGTTGCCCCTGCCTTGCTTTCGTTGCCTAAAATTGTTTTTGCTATTCTTGGCCTCTTCTGATTCCAGATGAATTTTTGGATTGTTTTCTCTAATTCTGTTAGGAGCAGTATGTAATAGCTAAACCTTGGAAAGAGCCCAAATGCCCAATAACCAATAAATGGATAAAGAAGATGTGGTTTTTTATACAATGGAATACTACTCACCATTAAAAAGGATAAACTTGAGCCATTTATAGGCAAATGGATGCACTATGAAAACATACTCTTAAGTGAAATAAATCGGACATACATAAGTAAATATGACATTACTTCTCTAGTGTGAGAAACCAAGAGTGTAAATAAGGACCAAAATGTATAATAGATATTGTGAAATAGGAAGAAAATATTCAAATGGAAAGGGAAACTAGGGGAGGAGGAGGAAAGGAAGGAAGGGAAAAGGAAAAGAAAAAAGATGGAAAAATGGAAACAAAGCTGTTATATGCAAGGATGTGAAGAGGAGCTTAAGGGAGTGGAGGGAAAGGGGAAAAGAAAAAAATCAAGATATATCATATACAGGTACAAATTCCCTATGATGAATGTGATCATCATGTATATCTAAAAATGTACCCATAAAATTAATTTATTTTAAAAAGTTGGAAACTGCAAAAAAAAAAAAGAAATACAAAAAAAGATTTGGCTTAAACTGATAAATTAATCTTCAAAACACAACTTTGCTGAAATATTTCAACTGGCTCCTAATTTTACAGAGAACAAAATCCAAACTTTTAGCTTGTATTTAAGATCCTTCCTGCTTTAACCTACTTTATTTCACAGTGTAATCAGTGCTTCTTTGCCTGAGTTCCTCTGTCTAGAATGCTATGAAGCTATGATGGCACATCCAAATTGAATCCTCCTTTCAAACAGCCCAAATGTCTATAAACATTTCTCAGGGCCAAATAAACTAAGTTGACTTGACTTGTACTACAGCTAATTGTTGTCAGCTCTTGGTTTGCCCTTTTTTTTGAGACAGGGTCTCACTAGGTAGTTGAGGCTGGCCTTGAACTCATCATGTAGCCCAGGCTGGCCTCAAACTCACGGCAATTCAGCTTTCCCAGGGCTGGGATTACAGGCAGGAGCCACTGACCTTGCATTTGCCTATTTTTTAGGAACGTTGACAGCTGTACTGGGTTGGTTACTGACGCCCTCAAAACACATGTCTTTCCTGGGACCTCATAATGTGACCTTATTTGGAAATAGGGTCATTGCAGATATAAGTAGTAGTTATGACCAGGTCCTAACTGGAGTATGGTGGGCCTTTTATCCAAATGGACTGATGTCTTTCTAATAGACTCAGACTCGGAACAGCACAAGCGGCCTTTTGACAACAGAGTGGTGTGGGTGCTAGAAGCCAAAGAACACAGACAATTGCTGGCCACCACCAGAAGCTACATAAGGTCAAAGGAGTCCATTCAGTCTCACAAGAAGCATGGACTACAGACCCTTGATTGCAACTAGAGTTCAGAATGTGAGAGAATAAGTATCTGTCACTTTAAACCACCTAGTGAGTAGTACTCTCTGAAGGCTGCCCCAGGAAACTAATACAAAGACAATTTTAACTTCTTTTCTTCCTAGCCCGGAGAGTACCATGTCCACAGTACAGTCCAGGATCATGTAGGATCTGTCACCTCCGTGATAGCAGATTCCCAGATGCCTGAGGCAGGGTGCCTCCTCTAAAGTGATGTAAAACCTTTGGTAACAAAACGTGGCGGTCCTCACGGCAACCTACGGAGCTACCAGAATAAACAGCAGGAAACCACAAGGAGCTGGTGGAGCAGCGCGGGGAGCGAGGTGCCGGAGGGGAGGGCGCCTCAGGTCCCAGGCGACGCCCGCGGGGGTGGGAGGAAGTCTGGGAGGAGAGGCGAGTCTCACGCTGCGCGCCCACTCGCCCAACGCTCCCGGCCCTCTCAGCTCGCTACGGCGTGGACCCACTGAGAACGAGGCCAGATCCTGCCCAGTCGTCCCCCGAGTCCCCTACCGCACTCCGACGACGCCCACCAGCGGACTCCCTCCGAGCCTGCGCGTAGCGCATGACACCCCGCCCACACGTCACTGCGTAGGGCGGGACTTCCGCCCTCGCCGGGGAAACCGGAAAGAGACTCTTCCCGCCGGAAGGAGAGAAGAGTTGAGCCGAAGATCTGTTAGCGGATGGGTGGTTACATGCCTCTCGAGGAGTGAGGCTGGTCTCTGGGTCACCCGGCGGGGCGAGTGACAGCGGGATCCTAGTAGGCAGGCTGATGTACCAGTTTTCAGGGGACGTGGCAGGGAGTGAGCGTAGAGATGACAGGTCGGGGTACATGTTGCCGGGTAAGCGCCACCATCGAACCGGGCCTCGTTTTACTTCACTGTGCTTCGTTTGTTCCACCTCTTTTGATAAACGAGGTTGGGAGCCCACGGAGCTGTCGTGGGGACAGATGTGGAAGGGAGAAGTAGTCGCACAAAGTGACGTTAGGAAAAAATTCTCGGTTTTCACATAGACCATGGGATGGGCCAGTACAAACTCAGGCATTCTGGGTCTGTGACTCCTGCGTGAGGCAGCAGCACCTGTTGCATTAATCTTAAACATGCACAAAATTGGTAGTTTTTACATTTTCTGAATCTGCGAGCAAATTTGTTTGATAGAGTGGAGCAAAGCCCTCTTTATCACCTCTCGTTTTAGCTGAAGCTGAAGCAGAGAGTAGAGAGAGGTGGAGAATCGGTTTGTCAGTGACTACTGGGATTTAAAGCGCGAGTTCTTCATTTCCCGCCCCAGGTATTTTCTCTATACCGTACTCTGCGGATTGCTAAACCGTCTTTTGACAACTGAGATTGGAGAGGTGAGAAATGAAGAGCGTCATGATGTATGTTTAGATACAGGGTGAATCCATCAAAGGCCAAGTCAGTATGTATCAGAGGTTTGGACTGTGTCAGTCATCTACCTTATTGACCCTACAGGTGGAGAGTGTTGCTTCTGTCATTTCCCACTCAGCAGTATGTGTGTAGTAACAAAATGTGAAGATGAACTTTCATTACTTGTTACATACTTTTACCTAGGACGACTTGGGGGTCACTATACAAGGTATGTGTTCACCCTTGAAGCATTCTGGCTGATACTTAACTGAGCTTTTATTTCGACCTTTTGCTATAACCACTCAATAGATATTTTCCAAAAACTCTATGTGAATGACAGACCATCTATTAAAGGACTTGGGAAGTTGCCCTCAAGTCTAGGTGAGATGCGGCAGAGTGCACTGCAGTCAAGCCTCTGCTGTCTGTAAGTAAGAATGGCATTTGATGCCAGTGCACTGTAAATGTATTGTGTATTACTGCGATCATATTCTCCATGCTCTGAAATGGAAATGTGTTACAGGAAAGTGGCAAGCCTGTGAAGAAAGTAAGGGGGCCTAGGAAGTCCAGAAAACAAGCTGTACGTTAGCAAATATTGAAAAAAGTATTAACATCACAGAGTGGGAAATGTAGCTGCTAGAGAATTCATTTAGATGTTCATTGTGGGGGAACCATGAATACTCTTTTAAACAGATTTCAAAGTTTTTGACCTCAAGATGCCCTTAAAAATTGAGGACTCCAAAGAGCATTTTTTTTGCAGATTATTTATATCACTATTTATGGTATTTGAAAATAAAAGCTGAGAGCTAGAGCAGAGCTCAGTGGCAAAGCACTTGCCTAGCATGCATGAGGTCCTCAATTAACCCCAGCATCCAAAAATGAAAAAAAAAAAACCAAAACAAACAGCAGAGAAATCTTTTAAATACAATAAATATTAAATATGTCGATTTTTTTTTTACAGTTATGGGAAGAACATTCTAAACCACAGATCTTTGATGTACCCAGGTTCACCTTCCCTTCTCATTCTGTCCAGATTAAAAGTCAGCACTATGTGCTGTTAGTGACGAGGCTGTGTCCCATCCCTCAGATGTACTGGGGCAGAAGGGAGGTTGAGAATCCTTGGTCCGTATTTTTAACCTCTGCCATCATCCCTCCAAATATACCGAAATTTGAAACTGCTTTCCTTTCTAGTGAAGAGGATTTCCTTTGATTTGGAAACTAATTTGATGTCTTTATTTGTCTTTTCAGGTATGTGAGCCCTCAGAAGCAGAAAGCATTTGTTCCTTGTTCTGATTATTCAGAGATTTTGAAGGCACAGTCCCTGCCTTTGACTGCTTACAGTCAAGTGGCACAGACAAGTCAGTGGTTACGCATAGCCGCTTAAGAATTCTAAAATAGGTGAGTATGTGGCACTCATATCTTCTGGGAAGAAAAAGGGATTAGGGAGTGCTTCCTGGATGTGTTTTTTGAGCTGGCCAGACATTAGGTAGTCAAGGAAAGGGAGGTTGATTTAGAGTTCCTAGGATTCTATGGCTGTTTCATAGATTGTAAATGGTACAAAGGACAGTAACAGGTAGTTTACACCTTTTTCCAGAATCTCCTCTCTTTTGGATACTTCTTGTTTTTGCCCTCTGTCTCACTGGCACTCTCTCGCTTACTTTGATAGTGGGAGAGGGATGTGGAAGGAAGTAGGCAGGTAGGAATCTTTCTGGGCAGCAGAATAATAGGTTTACTTAGAAGCAATGTAAAGGTCCAGTAAATCCATCTCTCAAAACTGTGTTCCTGTTTTTTTTTTGTTCCTCCTTTATTAAAGCACAAGGGAACCTCAGTTTTGTTGGCTGGGGTACTTTCCCAGTGAGCGGATTATATTCCTGTCTCCAGTCCAGTCTGTTTGAATTTAAGGGCATTTCTTATGTCCTTTCTAGGAAAAAACACACATGTAGGCATAGGAATTATAATGGGAGAGACAGTAAGATAAGGATTCAAATTCATGCTGCAAAAACATTTTATTGGCTGAGCGACTTGACAAGCATGTTGTTTGAATCAGCTACAAGCTTTCTAATTTGTACAGTTCAAATAAATGGTAGTTTAGTTCCAGGATTGGAGTAAGTGAAAATAGAGCAGAAAACCCTGATTCTGTCAGAGCCTGGGATAGTGAAGAACAAGCAGCCCGTCAGTGAATTGGGCCTCATTTTTTTCTGTGATTGGCAATGCAGAAAACAAGCAGGGAAGTAGCGGGACACAGTCCACTTAACAAGAACCAGCGCCCACGCAGGAGCACCTCTCCTGCAGTCACAACTGTCTTCGGAGCAATAGTGCCCAAGTCATAGTCACTCCTGCCAGGAGACTTCCTGGGGACAGAAAAGGTGCTGCCTGGCTAGTGTCTTTTTTCCAAATAAACTCTCACCTTGCATTTAGCTTAATTAATCGTTGGGTGCAGTGAAGGAAGCACATGTGGAGAGTTCAGGTCTCCTAAGCCTGCAGTTCCAAGTTGTCTTTCCTTTAATATTGTGACATGTTAAAGAAGAGTGCTTTAAAGGCTGGCCCTGATCATCTTCTTCTGGAGACTAAGAAAACAGAGTCCTTGAAGTCAGGCTGACTCTGCGTTTAGCCTCCTAAATGGAAAGGTAGATAGAACAGGTCTTGTTTGCTAAATAAACTCAAGACCTACTTATCTACCAACAGCAATTAGAACTTTCTGTGCTCTTGCTATAGAAAATAAGAATAATAAGTTTATAGATGAGAAAGGTAAAGAAAGGCATAGTGAACACATGAGAATCTAATTGGTAAGAAGGTGACTAGAAATTGGACGAGTGATACTGTAAGTCCAGTATCAATCCAAGAGGATTTTCCTGCAGTGCAGGCTTCCTAGAGCCCAGAAAGTTTTCTGGTGGCCGAACCTCCTCGGATAGACCAGAATGGTCCCAGAATGCCATGTCACAGTGAATCACGCTGTGGCAGCTCCTGGTGTGAGTTGCACAAGATTATGATCTTAACACACTTTGGAGGATAGGAAGTATTGAGGTGTCCCACTACCCCTGCGTTTGTTCTGCTTTATACTGATGACCAAGTACATGCTTTAGAAATATTTTTATTGAATGTGTGTAAGTAATGCCACATCATTTGAACAAGTCGAAAGTCAGTTATTAAACATACACATTTAAAAATAGAAAGCAATTTATTTTGCCAGAAACCAGTGTCATTTGATGTCCCAACTGCTAATGATTTTTCCAAGGGCATCTAAGAAGGGTGCTGTAAATTCTGAATATTTTGATCACTAAACCCTTGCTAGTTTTCACCCAGATTCGTGGTGGTTTTACATATTCTCTCCCCCCGTTAAGGTGGGAAAGCCAGAGCTTATGTAGTGACTTGCTCAAGAGTTATAAAGTGGTACAGGTAAAGCTAAAAGGAGAACAGATTTTGTCATTTGTTTTAACCGCCCAATCTCAGGAATTGTGGCTTCAGTAGTCTAATTTTTAAAAAAATCTGTTTTGTTTTTAACAGATTTACCAGCAGGTTGAAGTTGAACATGGCCTTGAGGTAAAGACTGCCCCTTGTTGAAATTTAGTTTTAGCAGATTGTTCATAATATCTTAAGAAATTGGAATCTTACGAAAAACAAGTTATGTTTACTTTTGTTCTAGACATTTTTTTCTTACAGGTTTTTTTTTTTGGTGCCGGGCCTCGAACTCAGGGCCTTGCGCTTGCTAGACAAGCACTCTAACCCATGAGCTAAATCCCCGGCCCCAAGTTAAGATGTTTAAACAAAAGGTTCATTATGCTAAATAATTGTGATCCTTGAAGTTGGTTGTTTCCCTTGTTTAAATTAATTTTAACTATTAAAGATGACTCCAGACAGTTTATTCTTGGTCAAATACTTTATTAAAACCTTAATAGGTGTCACGTTTTCATCCATGTTCATATTACTTGTGAGGTATTTCGTAATAAGGCCTACTAGACCCCGTATTTGAACATGCCCTTACGTGTGACACCTTATTTCCTACTTGGTAGTTTCTAGTTCAGTATTTGGGAGGATTTTTGAGTATGCACATATGTGTATTTTGTTTACAACTGAACCATTTATGGCTGCACCTTATTTCAGAAAGGCCGACCCAGCTTGTCAGAGCAGTGTGTATGCGTGTGTGTGTGTAACAGGCTATTACATCATCAGGGTGAATGGTTAATTTGGGGATTGGAGCTGCTGGTCACACGGTAGATAGCTCAGTAGAAGATGAGGGGTGTCCAGTGTGTCACATTTTGAGTGTACTAGCAAACCTGAGAGTTTAAAGTAAAAGATTTTTTCACCTAACAAAACCCTAAGTGATGAGCTGAGGGTGTGTCGTGTTTAAAGAGGCATCCATGGTGCAGGATCTTAAATTGTCTGCTAATTGCTCCCCAAATGGACTTCTTTGCAGCTTGACCAGCTTTGGCAGCGCTGCATGTGCAGAACTTACACAGCAGCTAAGATGTGAGCTGGAGGATCAGGGACTTGGCTGGCAGCAGGCCCAAGGTCACTGGATGGCACAGGGCTGTGAGGCAGGCTACTGCTGCTGGCTAGAGACCACTGCCTGCCAGTACACAGCCTTGCCCTCTAGCAGAGTGATGATTTAAGAAACTGTACACTTTCTATGTACATGAGACATGAGACAAAGCAGTATGTTTCCCTTGGTTTGAAGGGAAACAGAAGGGCTAGAAGAGAAGGTGAATTTTCCAGGTCATAGGGCAAAGTAATCAAATCTAGGCCTTCGAATTTCCAGTCTGGCTCTTCCCATTGCAGGAGTGTTCCTAGAATCACTTGTGACCAGTGTTTTCTCTTGTATCCCCATCTGTCCCCAGTTCCCCCATGCCTTGCCATGCACACACATAGTGGAAGCCCCACATTACGTGTAGGCTGTAGTATGTGTCTGTGTGCAGCAGTAGTAAAGGGTGCTCTGTGCTCCCCAGGTGCCTCTCTTCCCTTCAGGCGTCTTCATCCCCTGCGCTGCCATGGCTCACGTGGAGAACAGCGAGAGGCCACAGAGCAGTAGCTGGACGAAGTATTTGGTGTGCACCTGCTGTGTCAGCCCTTGAGGTGCAAGATATAAGATGCTGTCACCGCCTTCGCAGAAGCGGGCATGCCAGAGGTGATTTCAAAGCCAGAGTGGTGTGGGCACTATGAGGGCGAGGATGGGGTGAACCATCAGGAAGCAGGAGGGTCAGCAGCTTTGAGGACATCCTCTTGCATTCCCAGGTCTGTTCTTGGTGACTGATGAAATATGAATGTATAGGGGCCGCTAAAGTATTAAGACTTTCCTGACCTTGAAGCTCCAGGGACCTCGAAGACACAATATCTTACAGATACAGACAAATGCAGTTTGGCCACTTGAGAGGCCTTTGAATTCACTTAGCCAGATGCCTCATTTCCTTCATTTTACAGCTCAGTCAGTGAGCACTGCCCAGCGTCACACAGGCAGCAGTGCCCAGGACTATAATCGAGGTCAGGGGAAAGGAGTGTCAGCAGATCAGCCTACCAGGTCACAACATGAGCCACAAATGATGCTGGGTACATGGTGCTTGGAGGCCAGGTTCAGCCAGCTGAGGCACAAGTGGCTGAGGAAGGCATAGAAGAAAGACCGCAGAGGGTCTAATCGACAGTGGCGTGTGTTGGCATTGGAATGCTATTCCGTATCTTTAGATACCCAGGGCTTTCCAGAGAAAAACAGGGGTGCACAAATTGGTGAAGCTGACAGCTGAATGTGTACAGATGCTGAGAAATGTCCACGTTGAAAAATGACAACTTTGAATTCTCATAGTCTAATAGGATGCCAATCTTCTTTGGGGGAACGGTTATTCTTATATCTGGAGTTGTCCTGTTGTGCAGAAATTCATACTTATGCCTGAAAATTAGATGTTATTACAAAAAAACCCTTGAGAAATGCTGTAGGCCAGCTATTTATAGAGCATTTCATATTTTATTCATACTCCTGAGATTTTGTTATTTTCTTGTATTAAATGACTACCAGCATAACAGGCCATTTCCAAAGCTATATATCTTTTCTAAAATTTGTTCTAAGAAACGTATTTTCAACATTGTTCTTCAGCAACCTCTTAACCTAAAAAATTTGTACGTAGAATCATGAGCTGATTCTGTGTCAGAGTTAGCACAGAAACAGAACAGATTTGAAGTATTTGGGTCTCAAGGCCCCACTGTGTAGGCCCTTTGTGATAAAGACGTCTGAAGGAGGGAGGGACCCTGTGGTCTTCGTGTGACATGGTGGGCCTTCTGGTGTAGACACTGTGTGCCTAGGTACTGAGGCATCCAGATCTTAAACTTCAGCCTGTGCAGGGCATCACCTTCACCAGGCCTGTCACAGCTCTGTGTGTAGCACAAGTGCCCTTCAACCAGGGTAAGTGTCCCATGTGCTTTGCAGAGTGGCTGCTGAAACCAAAACCAGCTGTAGGCCTGCCCTAACACTGCTGCCCACAGACACCTGAAGAGCTATGTGCCCGCACGCTGGGCCACAGCACTGGGGTGAACACTGGGAAGAGGACTGCATGAGTGACAGCCAGCCAGGCTGTCTCCGTCCCAGTTCACCGTATCTCCTGGCTTCTCTTCTTGACCAAGAGCCACCAGAAGCCAGATGAGCCCTTCCCTCCCAATGGCCAACACAGTCTAAGTCTGTGAACCGAAAAGTAGGAGTCTGCTGGGAAACGTCACCTCCGCTTGCCACACACTCTCCTGTGTGTTTCCAAGATAGGACTGCAAGAAACTTCCGCTCTAGCTCTTGGCCTTGCTTTTGCCTTTCCTTTGATTCCCTCTCAGGTGTCCACGCCCTTCTGCCTTTTAATCCGCACGCCTCTCCCCCTACACAGACTGCTGCACACTTCCTTTACTTGCCTTCTGTTTTACCCTGCCCCTTGTTCTTACCTTTCTAAAGGAGAGGAGACTTTGATCCTTAGTCTTACCTGAGGCAGACTCTCCAGGTAATGTCTGGCTCAGTGCATAGGAGTTCTGCATGCCCAAAGTGGTTCTAAGGTTTGGTAGAGTCCAGAGTAGTATAAATCTTACAGGGTAAGCTGGTCTTCCCATTTATGCTTGGGCATGACGATAAGGTTTAAATAACCATGAGGCAAGGTCATGGGCAGGGACCACTAGGTGAATATTAATAGGATTAATACTTAATAACGCCGAAGCTGAGCGTAAGTGAAGAATCAACCATTTCGTGGTGAAGAGTGCGGTCTGCTGAGCCAGACTGCCTGGGTTTGAATCCAGTTTGGAGTCCACACAGGGCAGGTTACACACCTACTCACGCAGTGTCACAGTCGTACAACTGTGTGAAGTAAATAAGATAAGGCGGGCACGACTGTTGGCATCCAGTGAGGCTGAGACCTCCACCAGCTTTAGCCCTCTTTATGTGGAAAGCTGCTCTTTCTCTTGTTTAGACTTTAAAGAAAGTGGCTGGCTACAGTGCCTGAAACACCCAATAATATTTTATAACATGTAAGTGGGCCTTAATTATTGTCAGTAAAAACCTCCCGCTCAAACCTTTCAAGTTTTAGTCTTGGATGTTGACATTTTGCTTTACCTTGAGGTGGCAAATGTGTGCCTCATGCACCAGGAGAGGCCATTTGCGCCCAGGTCCTCCTGTTTGGGGACATCTTCAAAAGCCACGCCAACAGTGTAGTCCAAATGCTCATCCACCTCCACCTCCCAGTAATGGCGCCCTCGGACCGGAATTAGATTTCCCATGACGGCAACACACCTGGTTCAGAAAGCAGAAGCACATCTGACTGGGGTGCCCCAAGCCAGGCTGCGCGGGTGGGGGATGTCAACGCCGGGGTCCGTCAGCAGTGGTGTGTGGACATGGGGGTAGGAGCACCTCGCTCGTCAAATACCCAGAGCAGGGGCTGAGGATTTAGCTCAAGTGGTAGAGCGTTTGCCTAGCAAGCGCAAGACCCTGAGTTCAATCCCCAGCACCACAAAAAAAAAAAAAAAAATACCCAGAGCAGGCTGATGCTGAAGACTGGGAGAGGAATATTACCTTGTCTGGTAAAGGGAGAGGAGGTGGCAGACATTGAACCCGTAGAACAGGCTCTGTTGGCTCTTGCTGGTTGGGGTTTTTCTAAGAGGTTAGGTTCATTTGTTTATTAAAAAAGACTGAAAATTCAGAAGCTGAGGGAACCAGTTCATGAACTGACTGGTGCTTGCTTACAGCACAAGACAAACCTGGAGGGTCTTAGAGCCTTCTGTTAACCCTGACATTGGGGCTGACTCCAGGCAAACGCCAAGAATTCAGAGGCTGATGCAAGATGAGCAAGACAGCACATTCCTCCCAAATCATCAAGATCTCCCTGCAAGTTCCACTGGCAGCAGCAGAGCTTTGTTATGTTCTGCAACACCAAGTACTCAACAGACGGAGGTTTTCATTGAAAACTGGGTCAGATCGGTACCGCCAAATGAATGCTTTGCCACCTCCAGAAGACTGCTATGCTGGCCAGACTTTCCTCAACCCGATGCTGCGAGGGATTTGTGCACCTGTCATTCAGAATTCTTCCCGACTCTCAAGACCCCCAATTCTGAGTGACCCGAATTCTGAGTGGAGAAGAAGGCTGTGTGTTTGCTCCTCCACCTCAGTCTTCTCCCCTAGAAAATGAGGGCACCCTAGCTCCAGAGCCACATCACCACCTATCTCCAGTCCAGTGTCCCAAATGGAAGGAATTGTGTTGCTACCCCAAACCCCTCAGCTACAAAAGTTTGTGTTTGGGGTGGAGTGAGGAGGGTGCACACTTGTCAGTGTTTCTGTATTTTGGTTAACACACTCATTACCCAAAAACCCAAGGTAGAAGACTGAGAAATAAGGTAGTCACCACAAACTCAGTTCCTAGTTTAGTCCCAGTTCAAACCTTAATAGTATGCTCTTAACACTGGGCATGGTGGCAAACAGTTATAATCCCAGCACTGAAGGAAGCCGAGGCAGGAGAATTTCAAGTTCCAGTTTCAACTGGGCAATTTAGCAACTCAGTGAGACCCTTTCTCAAAAATAAAAAAGGAGCCAGGTGTGGTGGT
Source organism: Hystrix cristata (assembly GCA_004026905.1). Classification (NCBI taxonomy): domain Eukaryota; kingdom Metazoa; phylum Chordata; class Mammalia; order Rodentia; family Hystricidae; genus Hystrix; species Hystrix cristata. Next base: position 117,616 of record PVJO010002425.1, read on the forward strand.
GCACGTTTGTAATCCAGTACTCAGGAATCTGAGGCAAAAAATTTTCGTAAGAAAGGGATTAAGAATCCCAGCATAGTGGGACACACCTGTAATCTCAACACTCAGAGGCGGAGGCAGGAGGATGGCAAGTTCAGCTCCCACCAGGGCAATCTAGTGACACCCTGTCTCAAAGGTGCTGGGGACACAGCTCAGTGCAACAAAGGCCCCAGGTTTCCTTGTCTGTCACTGGAGTTGAGAGTCTGGGCTTGCCTGGCTGTGGTGACCATGGATGGGAGACTCCTCATAAAGCCCTGTGAACACACTGGCAGTGATGATACGCTTCCTCACCCGCTGCTGCCATTTGTTTCATGGTGTAATGTGCTGGTTCTGCTGAGTCTGTGGGCGCCTCTCACCCGCCTTCCTGCACAGTCAGGCCTGTTTCCTCCTAGCCTTTCCCTCCCTCCCGCACTCACCTCTTACCATGCCCTGTGATACTTCCAAAATGTGCACGCAATGGTGTCATTCTCCTACTTTAATTCCCCAGTGAGTCTCCCCACCTGAGGATAAAATCCGCTGTGTTCTGCACTGCACTGCACCTCACCCATCTCCTGCCTCACCTTCCCCGCTTCCAGCATGGGCCCTGGAGGGCAGGCATGCTGAACTCCTCGCAGTTCTCCACAGAGGGTCTTCCTGGCTTGTCTGTGCATGTACAAGGCACTTAGCCGTCGTGTTGGCCTAGAGGACAGTTTGTCCCTTAGAATCCCAGCCCTCCGAGGAGTCTTCCCTGGGGGTTGGATAAAGCCTTGTCCACATGTCTGTCCTCTCACAGGTGTCTACACCTGCCCCACCTGCAGCTAGGAGTCTCAGGTGGTCAGGGATAGCATCTCCATTTCTTTACCTTCAGTGCACAGCACAGCTGCTCATTGGGTGGCAGATTAAACTGAGACTCTAGGGCTGGGGATTTAGCTCAGCAGTTAGAGTGCTTGCCTGCCAAGCACAATGCTCTGAGTTTGATTCCCAGTACAAAAAAAAAAAAAAAAAGAGACTCTAACCCAGTCTGAGACTCTAACCCAGCTTGACTGGACCCGGAAAAGCCAAGAACAAAGCAGTAGATGCTCAGTACTCTCATATTTCAAGGTGAGATGCTTGACCTTTTAGAGACCAGCACCCAAAATCCAACCCCAAACCCACTTATTGCCAAGTGCCAACACTGCAATGAAACCTGAATACTGAGAAAAAACAACATACATTAACATCTTTTTTCTTAAAAGAAAAACACAGTACACGCATGCCACAGGCTCCCCACTATGGTGCTAGACCATCTAAGCAACACTAGGAAAGGAAATGGCCCAAACCAGATTTTGCAACTTGGAGAGTTAAGCTGCAGAAGCCTGGGGTGGTGTGTGCCTAGAGAGCTCCCACGAAGGAAGCAGGACAGTGGCGGCTGGTCAGAGGGGTGTGTCTTCCCAGGTGCGACTGGAGCCCGGCACAGAATGCTGTTTTGGTGTTCTGTTTGGTTTTCTTTGGGCGGGTGGTCTGAGGTAGAAAGAGGCTAGAGTCACAGCGTAGGATACAGGGGTTGCTGGCCCGTGAGGGGCCACCTGAGGCAGGGACTCCTGAGTTAACACTACAGTCAGAGGGGACACGACAAAGTCCACAAGAGTCAGCGCTAACCACGTCGCTGCCTCTCCGGTGGGGGACCTGGATGCTTCCTACTCCTCACTCTCAGGTTGAATGGTGCTGGAGGGAAAGGATAAAACTGTTTTCCCCTGTACTCTGCAGTTCCGCCCTTTCGCGCTAACACACATCATGGGTGCTTAACGCACATGCGGTAGGAAGGCAGCCAGGAGCCAGGGACAGGGGACGAACCAGCCGAGGGGTGGTCCAAGACCCAAGCAGGGAGGCCGGACTCGGTTTCCATCAGGGGCTCTTCCAGCTCACAGGTGAGAGCTGCTTTTCTCTGCCCTCCAAAATCAACCTCCCAAGAACAGGAGCCCTGGCTCGCAGCATGCTTACAGTTTAACCCTGGAACCTGAGTGGGCCCTACCACTCTGATCGTTCTCTTTTATTGCTTTGGCTTTTTGCTCAGTGCTGCGTATCTGCCTTTTAAGCCTTTTGTACACCTCTGGAGAAGGAAGGACAGCACCGATACATCACCCCAGCACGGATGCTGAGCTCTGGATAAGCGGGTAGACAGACTGCAGCAGGTGGCCCCACCCCTCCCTTGGCTGTGCCCTGTTAACTGTGCGAGGTGTCACAAGGAGTCACAAGAGCTCTGGGCTCCGCAGCAGGAGACAGTCCTTGTTTCTGTCCTTCCACCCCTGACCCCTGTCCCACACCCCATCCTCAGGGGCCACCACAGCCTCACACAGGCGCCCTACCCCAGGCTCACCTCCACCCTTGCCCCTCCGAGGCTGCGTCTGTTCCCTGGCACAGTGGTGTCACCAGAGCAGTTCTGAGCACACCTGCTTGAGCGGGGTGAAGTACCTGCTGAACTGGGCCTGGCTGGGTGGCGGCTCCCGGGGGAGGCTTTCGCTTTCGCTTCGGATCACTGTAAACCCATCTTCCGAAATGGTCAGCCAGGGGTGGCAGGTGGCCTTGTTCAGGTGGAAGCAGCTTCCTGTGGGGCAGGGGACAAGGAGAAGACGCCCGGACAGTCACCTCACTGCTGTCTGCACAGGCACCCCACATGTGGGTGCAGTGTCCCCAGCATCACCACCAAACTGTTTACAATTATTCTCATAATCCTGGCCTCTAGGACCTTTATTTGCCAACTGTCGAAAGGGAGGCACATTCCCACCTCCTAATTAACAATGAGTAGCCCCTACTGCCCTCTCTGTTCTCAAGCAAAGGTCATTTTTGAATATAGATGTTTTGCTGATTCATGTTCTTGGAAGTTTTCTATAAATATCAGACACTTAAAACATTATATGCTCTGGGAGACTGAGGCATGAGAGTTGCAAGTTCGAGTCCGGCCTGGGCGATTTAGCGCCCAGTGAGTGAGTGTGTCTCAAAATAAAAAAATAAAAAGACTGGGGATGTAGTTCAGTGCGAAGGCCCTGGGTTCAATTCCCAGCGCCACACGTGCACATAAAAATTGACCGAGTAATCAAGAGCTAGCTATACCTTTTCCCCCCTGTTTACTTTGACTGAAACACTCAGAATTTCAAAACAAGCCACACAAAAAATTAGAACTGCCAGGCAACTGAAGGAAGGCCCCAGCACAAGACAAAACCCCTGTCCTGCTTCCAGCAGTCACCCTTTCCAGCCCTGTGGCTGTGGATGGCCGCTGGACTTCTTTCCCATCCACATGGAAGAAATATAAATGGAGCTGATTACAGCTCTCTCCTCCCGGCCTTGTAAAGGACACAGAGACACAGCGTCTCTCAGTGGAAGGTCCCTGCCAAGGGCATGTTGTTCCCAAGCGCTAGGCCAGGCTGGGGCTTCTGTCACCTACACATGGGCCAGCCGGGTGTGCGCAGTGAGGCGTGGGAAGAGCCCCCAGCCTCTGCACACTTGGCACAGTTCCAGCGAGCAAGGCCAGATGATAGGAGCTGGGAGGGTGTCGCTAGTGAGGTCTCTGCCCACTCAAGACTTGGGCGCAAGATGTGACTGTTCTCTGACGGGATGGCACCCAAGAGTGCTGTAGGCATCTCCCAGGGCTGGGGCGGGGAGATGAGCTGAGGCCAGCAGCTCTTCTGGGAATTTCGTCAGGACCCTGTTCCAAGGGGAGGGACTCAGCCTGTGAGATACGGGGTGCTGGGCCACCCAGATCCAGTGGCCAAGCCTCTGGCCCACCAGTGGAGCCTGGAGAAAAACTGTACTCAGCCACCAAACTGCTATGACACGGGCTTGCGTTCTCCCCATCTGTAAAAAGGCCTGCCTTGTGTCCACACCTGTTCATACTCGCCTGTTTTCTGGTGACATCACAGCAGCATAGGGTCTGCCACCAAGTAGCCACCTGGGACCCAGAGGATACCACCCCACAGCCCAGGGCACAGACCTATAGTGCAGACCATAATGGGCTCGCTCCTGGAGCTGGGGCCACCCACGTTGAGGGCTCGCACACAGATCCTGTAGCTCTGCCTGGGCTGCAGCTGGATCAGCGACTCACAGTTTGGGATGCCCACCACGGACCTAGGCAGGGAAGCAGAGCTGCAGTTAGCACAAAGCTGAGACACCCAGCCTCAGCCCAGGTGTGCCTTGCAAAGCTGGCACTGTTTGAAAACCACGGTCATAGTCACTGTCCTCTGGCCCACAGCAGTGAAGCCAGCCACGTTGGGTGGTCCTTGGGGGACCTGCAGCCTCCTGTCCACCTTTCTCTGGGGTGCCACTCCAGGTATGTGGCTGTCTCCCTCCCAAGCTCCCCCTGGATTCTCAGGCATCTGGCACTGTGCTTGGTAAACGTCTGATTTGGCATCTGCATCCGGCAGTGAGGGTCATAACCTGTCTGAGGGCAAGGGCTTAGGACCATGGACCACGGTGCCATGCTGAGCCCATGGAACGCTCTCAGTAAGCGTCTGTGAGCAGCTGACTGACTGGAGCTGAAGGAGCCGGGGCTGTTAATCCCCCGCTGCCGTTAACCCCCGCTGGAACAATCCAGTGCATTCCAGCTGTGCTGCAGAGGACACAACTCCCCCATCTGTAAACCTCAGTCCAGCTCAGTGTGACCCTGGACTCCTGGACAGGTGCTGGGCTGCCTGGCCAGCTCCTCCTCCTCCACAAGCTTCTGCACATCCTGCTGTAAGCAGAGGAACGGCCCTGCATCCTCCGCTGTCCACAGCTGCAGGCTGTCGGAGCTGCAGCCCCACATGTGCACACTGCTCACTCTGAGCGCCAGGTGACTGTGAGCCTGTGGAGAGCCTTTGGCAGCAGACAGTATTTTTTGTGTGCTGAACCAAAGTCTCACTTGTCTTTCCTTCTCCCTCCCCTCCCTGGGTGCCAGCCAGATGGGCCCCTTGGATCCCAGAGCACAGCCAGCTCACTCCTGCCCCGGGCCCTTTCCCTGCAGCCCCCTCTCCCAGGTGGCTCCTACATCCACTGTTCTCAGGCTTGGTCGCTCTCAGCTGTCTGGGTTGCAGTTTCAGCATCTGCTCCACCAGAAGGGGTCCCGGCCTCCGCCCCATCATCCAGCTTGTTGCCTTTCTTCGTCCTTCCTAGCACTCCAGTGCCCCAGAGCACTGTGTGTTTGCACACTGCAATTTTCTTGGCTTTTATTTTCTATTTTTGGCTATTTTCCCCATTTGCCTGCCATCTCCATCAGGGAAAAGATGTATCAATCTATTCCCAGGGGTCACCTCACCCCACCCCAGGACTTGGCACCACCTAGGCAAGTGGTATACATGCCACAGCGGGGTATTTGTTATCACTGAAAGCGCCAAAAGTTGCCATCGCTGACTAGTCTGTCAGTCTTACTGAATGGATGAATGGGGAGACTTAATTTGGCATTATAAAAATGCAAAAATGAGGTTTAAACACTTGCAGTCTTGGTCATCACCCTTCACTTTGATGACAGCATTGCAGCTGCTTCTCATGAAAACTAAGCAACCTACAGCTAAGATTTCCTGGCGTCACAAATTCTGACCTTCTCTCCAGTCCGCATTTCCAAGCACCCAGCACCTGCCCTTGTGACTCACTCGGTGACCCTCGAGGCCTCCGGCGCTTCCACCTGGGTCAGCTCCATGGTATATGAGTCCACAGGATTCAGGTTCCCAGACTCCCAGGAGATGAGCGCGGCCTCTTCACAGCTCTGTATCGCCTCACTTTTTATAATGGGAGGAGAAGGTGCTACACACAGGGGAAAGGAGAGGTGAACAACTGGTCTCTTCATTTCCAGCCATTATGTTCACAACCGTGGGCAAACATCACAAGCACCCTGTCCTCCCACGGAAGATTCAGGGCCATGAAGAACAGCAGGGAATATTCCACATGTCCTGGAGTGGACGGAGGGTGGTTACAAGGTTCCAATGTCAGTGTGACCAAGGGCAGCACTGTTTGTTATTTTGGTACCAACCATGAGAAAATGTCCCTGCCGTACTAAGTATGTAGATTTAGTGTATTAAGTGAAAGGAAAAAAGTCACATGGCTCTTCCTGTCCTTGCAAGTGAAATCAAGGGCCCTGCTGTGTCCAGAGCTTATAACTCCCGTGTCCCCATGAACGAAAGCCCTGTAACAGGAAGCAGTGTCCCCGTTACCTGTCACGTACACCGCTCGCTCGCTGGAGGGACTGGGGCCAGCCCTGTTCTGAGCTATGACCCAGAATTCATACTGGGTATTTGGTTCAAGGTTTGTCACTGAGCAGTATGTTTCTTTGACGGTCACTGTAAACTCTGGGGGGAAGAAAAAGACAATTAAATCCTTAAAATAGGCCAAATGATTCTAGATTCATTTTGCTGAATCCCACGGTAGTGGATGGCAAAACTGGGTGCAAATTACTCCCTCTATGCACACCCATCTTGCTGTTCTTTCTGTCCCAGCCAGCTGTGGTGGTGCACACCTGTCATCTCAGCTGCTTGGGAGGCTGATGCAGGAAGATTGTGAGTTTGAGGCCAGTCTGAGCAACTTAGCAAAATTCTGTCCTAAAATGAAAAATACAGGTACAAATACAAATCCCCTATGATGAATGTTATCACTATGTACATCTAAAATGTACCATTAAAATAAAAATTTAAAAAAAAAAACAGCTGGGGATGCTGCTCAGTGATAAAGCACCCCGGGTTCAATCCCCAGGACCTCCTCCCCAAGAAGGTTCCTTCTTGCCATTCCTTGAAGCTGGGCCTACCTATGTGACTTGCTTTGGACCATGAGGCAGTGATAAACAGGATGCAAACAGAGGCTTGGGAAGTTCGGTGCACAGGGCCTTGTCCTCTTGCCGCTGGGCATGCTGCCACTACATGTGAGCAAGCCAGAGCCAGCCTTGTGGGGCACACGGGACCACGGAGAGGACCCCGTGTCCGGTCATTGTGGCCATCCCAGCTCGGGGGGAGATGAGTGAGGCCGTCCTGACCACCACCTCTAACCAGCATGGCTCAGACCAGAATTGCCTGGCTAATCCACAGCACTATAGGAAAGAATAAATATGTATTTTTAAGCCACTAAGTTGGGGAGCTGCTGTTATGCAGCCAGAACTCTGAGCTCCCCATAAACTTGTAAGGCATGTCCATTTGAGGGTCCTCCATGATGGCCGTGACATAGCCTGACAAGGTGACTTCCGCACAGAGTGTCTGCAAAGAGTGCTGCCAAGGTTGATCCCTGGCTAAGGCTGAGGCTTGTCAGCTCTTACTCTCCCCACAATCTGCCTTCCCTCCTGGTCCCTAGGTAGAAACACTGGCCTTGCCTTCCCCACCTGTGCAGCCTGGGACAATGGCAACACTCCAGGAAGGGAGCCTGTGGTCCTGATCCTCATCCTAGTTCTGCCACAGTCACTGTATTCCCACAGACAGGTCTCAGCATCCTCATCCATAACAAGGAGCTCTCCAAGTCCCACTCCAGGAACCCCGCTCTCGCCCCATGCACTAGGCTGACCCTGACCTGATTCCTTCAGGTAATCACTGGGGGTTCTGCAGTCCAATCCTCCCTTCTTGCTATGGTTTGACAGGTGTGCCCTCCAGGCCCATAAGTTGAAGGCTTGGTCCCAGCCCACAGGGCTATTAGGAGGTGGGGGACCTTTAGTAGGGGTTACTGGAAGGAAGTGGGGTTAGTGGAGGCATGACTTTCTCATGACTCGCTGGCTGCCACAAGAAGAGCGGCCCCCTTGGCTGCATGTCACCTCCATGTGTAGTGTTTCATGACAGGTCCAAAGTCAATGAGGCCCAGTGAGTGACCAAGGACTAAATCCTTAGAAACAGTGAGCCAAAATGAACCTTTCCTCCTCAAAAACTGATTTCTCTCAGGTATTTGCCACAGTAATAGAAAGCTGACTGCAAAAACAGCACCTCTGAACCAGAGAAAGGCTTAGGGATTATTGGAGGGGGCTACTCTAGGCCTAACCTCACAGCAGCTGTTTCCCTGGAAGAAATATGGGCTAAGAGCTGCCAGTTATGCAAGTGGCAGGAGCTGGGGTGTGGATCTGATCAGCAGCAGCCCTTCCAGGGGTCAACCCTCATGGGGTCTGCAGTGAATCCTCCAGTTTTTCCTGTACCACAGAGGGTTGCTGTGAGAAAAGCCAGCCTGACCTCCATGTGCCAGAACGTGCTGGAACCCAGCCTGCTGGGCCTCCCGAAGAGAGGCATCCCTGGCTTGTCCTGCATCCAGCGCGGCTAGAGACAGATCCAAGGACAACTCTGACGCACTGGCTCTGAATACACTTCAGATACCTTAGCCTGGCTTGTGGTCCTCCCCAGCCAGGGCCCTCCTTGCCTTTCTAGGCCTTTCTGCCAAGTTCATCTGGCTGCATGTCACGCTCTGGGGGTTCCCAGGTCATGAGACCTCCAGGGCAGAACCCTCCCTTCTCCACCTTCCCAGCTCCTCTGATGCCCTGAATGTTCCCCTGGGCATGAGCATGTTCCCAGCAGAGTCTCACCTGCTTGGTCCTTCCCAGGCAGGCTGTCCTGCACTGGCCGGTAGGACAACTGATACCTCTCCACGGTATCATCGGAGTATAAGCTCCAGCACACACGGACGGAAGAACTTGTGGCTGAGTTGGGGGCCTGTGGGTTTATCACTGGAGCAGAAGGAGCTAGGAAAGGAAAGAGAAAACAACAAAGTAAGGAGGGTTAAGATAGGTGTAGGATGGTTACAGCCCCTTTTATAGGACCATTGATCCCCAAGGCGTCCATGGCTTTGGGAATGGAAGAGGGAATGGAAGATGGGGACACAAAGCCTCTCACCCATGAGCCTACAAGAACCACCAAGGTCAGCACCCAAGGCCTGGAGATCAAGGGAGAAGGAAAGTGGAGCCCACAGCCCTTGTGAACTGCAAAAATGGCACTGGGTCTTGTGCTGAGGGGACTCCTTCCACACAGTGGGGAACAGCTGGAGAGGATTCAAGCACAGGTACTGGCCATCTTGCCAGAGACTGCTTGAACAGGTGCCATTTTAGGAAGGGGTTGACTAAATCTGGGACTCAGAACAGCTGAAAAACAACTTCCCTTCAGGGCTCCAAGTGTTACCTTCTCACAGTGACTGGGTGAAAGGCAGTCACATGAGACAGCCAAAGACAGGGAGCCGGCTAGAAAGAGATTCCCCGAGAAGTCTGAACTCAGGTCGGGAAGGACAGAGGCCCCAAGCCCTGTGCTGAGAAGTCAGGACCCACTTGAGTGGTGCTCAGAAACAGCAGGGTCCAAAAGTACCTGCCAGCACTGAGTACTTGAACCCTCGCTCTGTTGCCTCCATTCTGCAGAGATCCGAGATCTGTCTTCCCTATCCAACAGTGTGAGCAAGACCGCAGCTCAGCCTGGGGTAAACGGGGTCTTTGCTTATAAAGCCACAGGCTGGCAGGCTAGGGAGAGAAAACTGAGACTAGTTGGACCCTAGAAGGAAACCATTCATTCAAAAATACAGAGAAAATATTTTTTTCTGTTTTTAGACTCATTTTCTAATTTCTTTTTCTTACTCCTTTTTTCTTTTTTCCTTCTCTTTAACTTTTCTATTTTTATTCTCCATATTATTTTTCTTTTATCTTCTATTTCTCATTTTTCGTTACTTTATCCACTTCTATAAATATCCTTCTACTTCATAATAGCTTTCTCACCTTTCTCTCATCTCCCACTATTTAATTTTTCAAAATTTTTTCTGTATTTTCCCATTTCCTACCCCCTATATTTTCAATAGTATAACCATTAAGCTTTATTAATCTTTAGACAGTTAACTCTGCATTACTACTTTTCAATTCTTTTCCATCATTAGTGGAGATACAGTTATGACATTTAATAAATATTAGCTGTATGTCAATACAATAGTACTTTTGTTCACGAACTTAATTCTTTCTACAGTTCTTTTATTTGGATCAAATTCCGTGACAAGAATTGTGGAAAGAACTAAGTTCGTGAACTGAGTGGTACAGCGGTACCTTGGTTTATGAACTTAATTTGTTTTACAATTTTGGGGATGATAGCTATATCTGAATTTATGTGGGAAAGATGGCTGTGATTGTTTTTCACCCCATGTGGAGTTTGTGATCAGAAGCAAAATTTTGCTGAATGCTTTTGTTTGCACACTAAATTGTTTGCAAAATTGTTTGCATTTGTGAACCGAGGTATTACTGTATTTGGTTTGTCACAGGGTTTACACTGTAATGGTAGTTTTGCTTTCTAAGGTTACGTGATACCTTATTGGTTCGTATGTCAACATCCAGTTTGTGCTGGATGATATTATCGTTGCTGATTTAATTTATACCGCCAGGGTTGCATAGATGTTGTTATTGATAGGTTTTCTCTATATGCCAATACCAGGTTCCCTTTGTGGCATTAATAGTACCACAGTCCACTTCCCAAAAACTATGTGCTGGGTCAATTACAACGCATCCCCCCCCTTCGGATATTAACAGAGGTGATCGGATCTTGGGATAGAAAAATGAATGAAACTGAGACTAAAAAAAATAATACAAAGAACCAGTGAACCAAAGATCTGGTTCTTTGACTGAATAAACAGAATAGACAAATTCTTAACCAATCTTATCAAAAAAGGAAAGAAAAGACCAAAATAATGCAATTAGATACGAAAAAGATAAATACATTGAGCTCCACAGAGACAGTGTTGGGGTGAGTGAGAGCCAGACAGGCAGTGGGTGGCTCTGCGCCTCGCTGAGGAAAACAAGTAAACATGAGCAAAGGGGACCCCAAGAAGCCGAGAGGCCAAACATCATCATATGCATTCTTTGTGCAAATCTGCCGAGAGAAGCCTAAGAAGAAGCACCCAGATGCTTCCGTAACTTCTTAGAGTTTTCTAAGAAATGCTCAGAGAGGTGGAATACCATGCCTGATAAAGAGAAAGGAAAATTTGAAGACATGGCAAGAGCGGACACGGCCCGTTATGAAAGACAAATGAAAACCTATATCCCTCCTAAAGGGGAAACAAAAAAGAAATTCAAGGATCCCAACGCACCCAAGAGGCCTCCTTTGGGCTTCTTCGGCCTTCTTCTTGTTCTGAGTATCGCCCAAAAATCAAAGGAGAACATCTTGGCCTCTCCATTGGTGATGCTGCAGAGAAACTGGCAGAGATGTGGAATGATACTGCAGCAGATGACAAGCAGCCTTATGAGAAGAAGGCTGCTAAGCTGAAGGGAAAGTAGGAAAAGGACATCGCTGCCGACCGAGCTAAAGGAAAGCCTGACGCAGCAAAAAGGGAGTTGTCAAGGCTGCAAAAAGCAAGACAAAGAAGGAAGAGAAGGAAGAGAAGGAAAAGGAGGAAGATGAGGAAGATGAAGATGAGGAGGAAGAACGATGATGCCGATGAAGAATAAGTTGGTTCTAGGGCAGTTTTCTTTCTTGTCTAAAAAGCATTTAACCTCCCTGTACACAACTCATTTCTTTTAAAGAAAAAAACTGCAATGTAAGACAGTGTAAGATTTGTTTTTAAACTGTACGGTGTCTTTTTTTGTATAGTTTACACACTTCTGAATGTGTCTTTAGATATCCCTGTCCTGGTGTGTAGCCACTAACCTTGCCTGGTACAGTGTGGGGGCTGTAAATGGGCACGGACATTTAAAGCAGGTTCTTGTTGGTGCACAGCACAAATTAGTTACACATGGGGATGGTGGTTTTTCATTTTCGGTTGTCTCTGATGCAGCTTATAGGAGATAATTGTTCTGATAACTGAATACCACTCTGTAATTGCAAAAAAAAAAAAAGTTGCAGCTGTTTTAGTGACATTCTCAATGCTTCTAATCCAATTTTTTTATTTAAAAAAATGAAAAAGATGAAATCACAATAGACTGACAAAATCCAGATTATCAGTAACTACTTTGAGAACCTATACTCTAGTAAAATGAAGAATTAAGAAAAAATGGATAGATTTCTAGACATATATGTACCACCACATCTGAAGCGAGACATAAAAACCCTTCTTGACCTGAAATGAAGCAACAAGACTCAAGTAATTATAAAACTACCAAAAAAAGTCCAGGTCCCAGTGGATTCATTCCCAATTCTACAAGAACTTTAGGGAAGATGAAATGCCAAGACTCCTTAAACTCCTTAGTCAAAAGAAGAGTTGGGGATTAGCTCAGTGGTTAGCATGCTTGCTTTGCAAGCACAAGACCCTGAGTTCGATCCCCAGCACCACCCCCCAAAAAAACCCCTGAAAGGGAAGGAGTATTCCCAAAGTCAGTTTTTTTTTTCAAATCATGAGAAAGTATCACATTTTGACAAAGCTTTTCTGCATCTACTGCAATGATCTCATGATTTTCACACTTCCTTCTGTTAATGTGATCTATCATACTTACTGATTCATATACATTGAACTATCCTTGCAGCTCAGACATAAATCCCACCTGATCATGGTCTATTATCCTTTAAATGTGATGCTTTATTCAATTTGCTACAAATTTGTTTGATAATTTTTACACTTACTTTCCTCACCAATATTGGCCTGTAGTTTTCTTTCCTTGGCTTTGTTTTGTTTCAGTAAGTGAGTAATTTGGCCTCCTACAGTGATTTTTAAAGTGTTTCTTCCTCTTCAATATTTTGGAAGAGTTTGAGAAGGACTGACTTTAATTTTCTTCCTTTTTTTCATTTTTTTGGCACTGGGGATTGAACCCAGGGCCTTTACACTGAGCTACATTCCCAGCCCCTTTAAAATTTTTGTTTTAAATTTTCATACAGGGTCTTGTTAGTTGCTAAATTGCCCAGGCTGGGCTTGAATTTGCTATCCCCTTGCCTCAGCCTCCCAATGGGCTGGGATTATAGGTGTGTGACACCATACCTGGCTCAATTCTTTAAATATCTGGTAGAATACTCTAAGTCATCTGGTCCTGTGCTTTTTCTTGGAGAGTAGGGGTGGGGATGGGGTTGTGATTACTGATCCAACCTCTTTACTTGTTATTGGTTTGTTCAGATTTTCTATTTTCATGATTTGGTCTTGGCAGGCCATATGTTTCTAAGAATTAATCCATTTCTTCTAGGCTATCCAATTTGCTGGTGTATAAATGTTCATAATACTCTCTTACGATTCTTTGTATTTCTGTGGCATTAGTTATAATGTGTCCTCTTTTATTTCTAATTTTGTTTCCTTTTTTTCTTGCTTTAGCTAAGGGTTTGTCAGTTTTGTTTATTTTTCAAACAACAAAGTTTTGTTAATCTTCCTATTGCTGTTCTAGTCTCCATTTCATTTATTTCTGCTCTAATCTTTAGTATTTCTTCCCTTCTGCTACATTTAGCTTAGACCTATTCTTCTTTTTCTAGTTCTTTGAGGTTTAAAGTTAGGTTGATAATTTGAGACCCTTCTTTCTCAATGCAGGCATTAATCACTATAGCTTTCTCTTGTAGAACTGTTTTCACTGCATCCCACAAGTTTTGGTATTCTGCATTTAATTTTCATTATGTCAAAATAAATTTCCTTTCCTTTTTTTGGTGCTGAGGGTCACATGCATGCCAGGCAGTGTCTACCACTGAGCTACACACTCAGCCCCTATTTCCCTTCTGATTTCTTCTTTGATTCACTGGTTTTTAGGTTTCTATATATTTGTGAATTTTAAAATTTTCTTCCTGTTATTGATTTCTAGTTTCATACCACTGTTACCAGAAAAGACATTTTATAGGATTTCAGTTTTCTTAAAATTACTAATAACTGTTTTGTAACCTAATTTATATCTTTGGTAATGTAACATTTATACTTGATAAAATACATATTGGCTGTTGTTGGCCAGAATGCTCTGTATGTATCTCTTAGGCCCATTTGGGCTCTAGTGTTCTAACAGCACCAAAAAAAAAAAAAAAATAGATATTAGCTGAATCAAGTAGGTGAAAGCCTTGTACGCTGAAAACAAAACATAGGTGAAAGGAATTAAAGCAGACTCAAATAAATGGAAAGACATCCTATTGGATGTCCTGCATTGGAAGAATATTCTCAAAATGTCCATATTACCCAAGACAATCTACAGATTCAATACAATACCTACCAAAATACAATAGTATGTTTTATAGAAATAAAAAAAAATCCCAAAAATTCATATGGACCCACTAAAGACCCCAGATAGCCAAAGCAATCTTGAAAAAGATAAAGCTAGAAGCACACATTTTCTGACATTAAAATCTATGACAAATGTGCAGTAATTAAAAAGGTACACAGTGCTAGTATCGGCAGTCACAGAGATCAACAGAACAGAATACAGAGCCAAGAATAAATTCACATGTAATTGCTCAAATGATTTTTTTAAAAAAGCCATCAAGAACATAGAAAGGAGAAAGAATAATTTCTTCAAAAAATAGTGCTGAGAAAACTGGATAAACATACAAAAGAATGAAATTTGACCTTTATACCTTTCAAAAACACCAACACAAAATGGATTAAAGATTTGAACCTTAAAGATGGATTAAAGACCTCAAACTGTAAAACTCCTTGAAGAAAACACAGGAGAAAAGATTCTTGACATTGGTCTTGAAATGATTTCTTGGATTTGACACCAAAAACACAGACAATAAAACAAAAAATACAGATAAGCAGAACTACACCAAACTAAAAAGCCTCTGCACAGCAAAGAAGCAATCAACAAGTGAAGAGACAACCTATGGAGGTGGGGAAAACTGTTTGCACACCTTACATTGATTAAGAGACTGGTATCAGCCAGGCATGGTGGTGCACACCTGTAATTCCAGCACTCTGGGAGGCCGAGGCAGGAGAATCACAAGTTTGAGCTCAGCCTGGGCTACATAGCTAAAGCCTGTCACAAAATAAAATTTTGAGGCTTGGGATATAGCTCAATCTCTAGTATGAAACAAAAAAGCGAAACAAAATACCACCCAAAAAATAAGAGACTGATATCCAAAATATTTAAGAATCTCCTATAACTCAATAGTAAACAATAAAAACAAATAAAAATCCAAGTAACGTCATTAAAAATGAGCAAAGAACTTGAATAGACATTTATCCAGAGAAGACACACAAATAAATGGCCATGAAATATATCAGTACATGCTCAACATCACTAATCCTCAGGGAAATGGAGATCGAAACCACAATGAGGTGTCATTTCATGCCTACTAGAAGAGCTATTATCAAAATGCAAAAGATAGCTGGAAATTGTAGGACAGTTCTCTGGGAGGCTGAGACAGGAGGACTGCAAGTTCCAGTCCAACTTGGACAAGTTAGTAACAACCTGTCTCAAAATAAGAAATAAAAAAGGGGCTGGGGATATAACTCAGTGAGAAAGCTCTGCGTTCAACCCCAGTACCAGGGGTGGGGTGTGGGGAGCAAAAGAGAAGTGTTGGCAAGGATGTAGAGAACTGGAACCCTTATACACTGCTAGTTGGTGTATAGCCACTATGGAAAACAGGACGGGGTGGTTCCACAAAAAATCAAAACTAGAACTGCCATATGATCCAGCAATTGCTCTCTAGGTATACACCCAAAAGAATGTGAAAACAGAATCTGGAAGAGACATGTGCACTCCATGTTCACTGCAGCATTATTCACAACAGCCAAGACATGGAAACAACCTGAATGTCCATGAACAGATGGATGGATAAAGACAATATGGAACACATACACAGTAGACTATTACTCAGCCTTAAATAAAAGGAAGTCCTCCAATTTGTGACTACAGGGATAAATGTAGAGTACATTACACTAAGTGAAATGAGCCAGTCGTAAAAGGACAAATGCTGTATGACTCCACTTATATGAGATATTGAAAGTAGTCAAACTCAGAGGCAGAGAACTGAAGGTGACTGGAGTCGGGGAAGAAATTGGTGGGGAACTGTTGCTCCATGAGTATAAAGATTTGGTTCTACAAAACAAGTGCTAGAGATGTACTGCACCACACAGTAAGACATGTTGCAAGGATAGATCTGGTGTTCAGTACACACACACACGCACAGACACACACACACGCACGCACGCACGCACGCACGGGCTCCTGGAGACCTGAGCTTGCTGTGAAGGTCACCCATAGGTGGGGTCCGCACCCGGAATGGTGTTCATGGAAACCATCAGCTGTTCCACATCAGAGAAGTCCAAGATCTGGTCTTCAAAGTCAGGCTCTGCAGAGATTTCCACATCCGTTTTTGTTTTCAGGAACTGTCCGAGCCTGTTCATATAAAAAGACACATGGTCAAGAATGGAGGGGCTGCTTCCTAGGCGTGTCTTTGGATGCTGCGGCACTGGTGATGGTTGAGTCTTCCTGTTCTAACATGGGGCGACTCCCTAGGTCACCGGTGGGGTGAGTGGCACTGGTTTGTGCCTTTGAGGGAGGAGAACGGGAAGGGTTGTGTCAGAGGGTGGCTGGGAGGACACTCTCTCCACCCTTGGAAATCCTTCACGCACAGCACCCCAGGCCCCAAGATGGACAGAGGGCTCAGACTAGGGGATTCGGGTGCCTCCAAGGTGCAGATCTCAGGGCTCTGGGTCTTCTCCTGGCCATCACAAGGTCTCTAAGTGACAAAGTCAGATTTGAAACCAGTCAACTTCTGCTAAAACTGATATGCTTGACCTTTACAGTACTAAGTTTCCATGTTCACGTTGCTTTATAGACACTGTCTTACTGGGTTCTTCCAAACCAGTCCTGCATGTAAATAGGAACTGTGGGTCCTCAGACAGTTTGGACCTGTCCAGGGTGCAGGGGTAGCAGAGTGAGAACTCCTGTCTGTCTGACTCTAAACTGCGGAAGCTTTCTGCACAGCCCTAGAACAGCCGGGGGGACTGGGGTGCTTTCCCACTCCCAGCTTCTCCTGGTGCAAGGAGGGCTTGTGGAGACCTAACCGCAGGTTTGCTGGCTCCCTTCCTGCCCTGACGCTCTGAGATTCGTTCTAGAGGTTCCTCAGGACCCCGCACCATCATCTGAAGCCAGGAGACACAGAAGCTGAAGCCGGAAGCCTAGAACCCCGTGGCACTGAGTCCAGAGGTGGAAGGAACAGAAGGGAATGAGCATCACAGCAGAAGCTTACCTGTCAGTCATGGCCACCGCATCCTACAAAGAGAAAAGGAGAAAATGCTGACTCTGGACATAAATCTTTCTCAGAACGTACACAAAGCATGGGAAATAGGAACAGGGAAAAGTCAGCTGTGTGCACATCCTCACAGAACCATCCTGCGCCTGTGCTCTTTCCTCTGCACGAGGGCTTTGCCAGTTCCCGGGGAAGCACTTCCCACATCACAGACTGCCTCTGGACCCCCGATTTCAAAGACTGCAAACGGTTCACTTCACTGTTCCCCTGCTGGGCACTCGGGTTGTTTCTAATTGTTGCCGTGGTGAGTCATGGTGACAAGAGCACCTTCACAGCGTCGCCCCTCCCATTCTGGGTGGTAGCACCGTGGGACCCTGCAGCAAGAGGCGTAAATGCAGATTGCTCTCTGCTTTAGTCATGGTCTCTTGCCCAAGCATGGTGAGGACAGAGTGCAACTGGGCTTTGGACCTGGAAGCTTCTCCCTCACGGCCTGGACACCACGTCTGCCCTCCAGTCCTGGGGGACCTTGTGAAGGAAGGAAACCCCAGCTCTGACTGAGACTGAAATGCCACAGCTCAGCTCCACGGGACTCGGGTCAGATTTAATCTGATTTGAAGAAATTCAGAAATGGACTTTTGGGGGGTATGTCTAAGTCTACGTGGTAAGATTTATAATTGCTGCCCTTGTAACTGGGAATTTTGTTTTGTTTTTTTTTAGCCTGGACAACTTTCTCCTCAGAGCTCTAAGAGGCCCTCTGAGGTGGCCAGAAGACTCTCAGGGTGCTGTCTGCACTCAGGCCCAGAGACGGACGGGGAGACGGGACAGAGGTGCTGCCTTGAAGGGGGGAAGGCGAGGGACGGTTGTGCAGGAGCCTAGCTGCTCGTGATGAAGGTAGAATGTCACGATGGAAGGGCAGGGCCACGACTGCCCTACCACAAACATCCACAGGCCTCGAGTGGATGCCGACAATAAAGCTTGGTTTCAACAGCCTGAGCGGGAGAGAAGGCAACCCGACCTCCCGAGCTGTAACTGTCATCTCGGTTCACGATTTTGTTGCTGTCATTTACGTTCCGTTACTGACCTTCAGGAAATCAACCTTCTCCTCATGGCACATCTCTTCTATGGTTTCCATCAGCTTTTTGCACGTATCAAGATTTTCCCCGCAGCTGACCAGCTGTCCATACAGGGCCTCCAGCTTCTCTTTCTTTTTCTCCCCCAGAGCTTGGATCTTTTCTTCATACTTTTGGGCAAGTGTTTCCAAGATCTCATTGTAATGTGATTCAAAGTTTTGTTCTTGTCTTCCAAAATTCTCCTGCAAGACAAGGACCCCGTCATCATTTCAGTGCATGTGATGTGTGGCCTGAATCATCAAGGGTGTGAACACGTATCTCCCCAGAGGCGCTTTAGTCCCTCCGCATCATCTTATCCCTCGCAGGATGCTGGCATGAATGCTGGGGGAGCAGGACAGAGGAGTCTTCACCCCAGATCCTCAGAAATGATCTTAACGAAAAGCACGGCTGTATTTCCTAGCAGCGTTTTGCAGTCCTCCCCAGTTTTAGCCACCTCCCATCACCATGACGACCAGCCAAGAGCTCATCAATGACGAGTCAGATGGTTACTGGAACCTTCCATGTTAAGGGAGAAATACTTGCCCTGAGCGGGTCCCACATATTGTTCCTGGCGAGGTCAGCAAACAGGCTCTTACCTCCACAGTGATGAAAACCTCCTCCAAGTGACTTGCGAAATTTTCCATCTCGATAATCTGCTGCTCCAACTTGTACATGTTTTTGTGAATTTCATCCTGTCCGACAGAGCATCAAAAAGAAGACGTCAATGTGACCTCTGCTCTGTCTCCACCAGAGATGGCATTGAGATTGCTTCCCCACCACCCCCTTGAAACAACAATGTGACACCAGGCAAAGACCCCAGGAGGCCTGTTACCTTGGCGCTCTCCAGGGCTTTATTGAGTGGGGTCATTTCATGCTCCTTGTGCTCATCAAAATCCTTCTCAGCAGCTCTGATTGGAGTTCTGCAAGTGACACAGAAGACATCAGCAGCCTCCTCCTCGTCCTCCTCCTCTGGGATGACGTAGCACTCGTACTCCTCACTGGCACGGCCCTGCGTGTATCTGTAGGCTTCTCGCAAGGCCTGGCTCTGGCCTGCCATGCCCCACCCTGTGTAGCCCTGGTCCTCGGCCTCAGACTCCCCACCAAGTCTCCAGTCTCTCTGCTCTCTGGCTGGCTCTCTCCTCTTCAGCCCATAAGGAGGATACCCTGACACCCCCATCCTGTCTTCATCTACAAACTCATCCCCTAACTCATGATCGTCCTCAAGTCCGTATAAATGGACAAGTTCATCCATTTCTTCTTGGAGGTCTCCTTGAGCTTGACCTTGTCCTGCTCCCCTTGGCTCGTGGGTCATTTCAGCTCGGACTATTTCTCTCCTCAGTCTAGGGTTTTCCTCTGGAAAGATCTGCAGTCTGTCTTCGGAGTCATACAGATCCGAGTGATAAAAGTGGAAGTCCTTAGGTGCTGTGGACCTGTCCAGCCTGGGCTCCTCCCCAGCCTCCTCCTCCTTGGTAATTCTGGGACCCTGGGAAGCACCAGTGTATAAGAAAGACCCTTCCTGGGTGCTTAACAGTGAATATCCGGGGTCCTGGGATGCAAAAAGAAGAAAGTATCAGTTCCTGAGAAAGTCACTGCAGTAGACAGTCATGAGATCAGGTGCTTCTCACTCATACATTTTAAAAATGACTGAGCAGTTCGGTTGTGGTTTGTTATTGAACCACCTGTAAAGAAAGGTGCATTTCCTGTGGGCTTCCTAGGTTCAAAGAGACAACATTAGCAAAAAAAAATCAATGGGCTTAGCTAACAGACAATGCTACACACTAAACAACCACCACAAATCCAAAACTTCAGAAAAAATAATACAAAGAGTCAAAGGCAATTAATTTTTAAAAGTGTATGAATTCATTGAAAAGATCTCAATAGATGAATGTAAAAGGACAATTCACAAAAAATTTACTTTTTCATGATATTAGTTGTGCAAAAATATTTGGAAAACTATTCATACTTACGAGTTACAGAACAAAGAAGTGAAAAGACATGTTGCCTTTCCAGTTTGAAAATATTTTAGAAAAATGACACCTAAAGTGGGGGTGTAGCTCAGCATGGAGTGTGAGCTTGGCATGTCCAAGACCCAGGTTCAGTCCTCAGCATCAAAAAGACACTGTATAAAGGAGCCTTTAAAATATCTGGAGAGAGCACATGAGAACTTGGGAAAGGACTATAATAGGGTGTTGGAAATGAATAGAATTTTTATTATATATAAAATATGATGCCCACTATTTTGATGTAAATTCTAGAAAGAAATAACAGCAGTAGTAGTAAATACAATGACAGTCGTAGTAGCTACTATGTATTGAGTGTTTACTGTATATTCTTTCTATACAAATATATAATTAACCTCACACACCTCCTATAGGGTAGGTACCGCTATTATGTCCCCTTTGCAGGTGAGTACACTGTGGCTTCCAGAGAGCTTCTTGTGCAAGGTCACGTTGTTCTAAGTCAGCGAACTGGGATTTGAACCTAGTCTATGTGGCTGCCAGCTGACTGTGGTTTGAAGATATCCAACTACAGGGAACATAACGGACTGGATGTTTCAGTTACCTTCTAAAATCTATCACCACCTTGCATGGAGGACTCATTTCCCACAGAAGTCTGCCACCCAGTGACAAGGTGTATACTCCAATGGTTTTGATTATATTCACATACATGTGCAGTGACCATCACAGTCAACTTTAGAACATTTTCACTGCCTCAAAAAGAAACTCTTTAGCTATCACTGCCCTCATTTCCCCATTCCCCCAGCTCTAAGCAACCATGAATCTATTTTCTGCCTCTATTGACTTTCCTGTTTGTGTATTTCATATAAATGGATCACATAACATATGGTCTTTTGTGACTGGCATCTTCCATTTAGCACAATGTTTTCAATGTTCATGTATTTAGCATGTATCACTACTTCATTCTTTTTGGGGCCTAGAAAATTTGTATGGATATATAGCACCGTATTTTGTTTATCCACTGATTAGTAGCTGGTGGGTGGTTTCTCATTTTATTGGGTTATTTCCATTTTTTGTCTATTATAAATAATGATGCTGAAACTTTTACACACAAGTTTTTTAGACAGGGTTTTGCTATGTATTTCAGGCTGGCCTTGAACTCACCATGTAGCCCAGGCTGACCTCGAACTCACTGCAGCCCTCCTGCCTCAGTCTCCCACATTCTGGGATTATAGGCATGTGCCACCATACCTGGTCATGTGCAAGTCTTTTGTGGATATATGTCTTGATCTCTTTTGGATATCTATCTACCTAGCTATCTATATTTTTCCCTAAGAGTGAGATTATTGGATCGAATGGTGACTTTATGTTTCACTTGATGAAGAACTGCCAAGCGATTTTCCAAAGTTGCTGCCTCACTGAAGGCTTTGACTTGTCCATATCCTTGTCAGCACTTGTTATTATCTGACTTTTTGATCACATTCATCCTGGTAGGTATTAAATGATATTTCATTGTGGTTTTGATCTGCATTTCCCTGATAAATGATGATGTCAGATATCTTTTATGTATTTATTGACCTTCTACATACGTGGCTTACAGACATACCCCCGCCCCCCTCCCCATTCTGGAAGCTGTCATTTCATTTTCTTCATGGTAACCCTCGAAGCACAAAAGATTTTAATTATAGTGAAATCCAATTTATCTAGTTTTTTCCTCGAGCTTATACTTTTGGTATCATATTTAAGTATTGCTAAATCTGTGGTTCAACCAAACTTGCATTCCTAGGTAAATCCCAACTTGTCATAATGTTAACTTTTTTGGGTAGAGTTTTGTTTTGGGTAAGGTTTTGTTTTGTAGGTTTTTGTTTTTGTTTTTTTTTTTTTTGGTGATCCTTCTCTGGTGTTGGTATTGGGGTAACATGGCTCATAGAGTAAGTTGGGAAATGTTTCTCTTCTTCCATTTCTTGGAAGAGTTTGCAAAGAAGTGGCATTAATTCTTCTTTAAATGTTTGGCAGAATTCTCTATTGAAGTTATACAGTCCTGGGCTTTTCTTTGTGGGTATTTTCTTACTAATTTAATCTCTTTTGTTAATAGAGGCCTATTCAGATTAGGTATTTCTTTGTGAGTCAATTTTGGTAGTTTGTGTCTAAGAAATGGCCATTTCACTTAAGCTACCTAATTTATCAGAAAACAATTATTCATAATATTTTTGTTTTTTTTTTCTGTAAGCTTAATAGTAGCATCTCTCTTTTGATTTCTGATTCTAGTAATTTGGTTTTTCTCTATTTATTTCCTGGTCATTTGATAAAGGTTTGTCAATTTTGTTGATCACTACAAAGAATCAGGTTTTTTGTTTCTTTGATTTTCTCTATGGTTTACATATTTATTTCATTAATTTCCACTGTAATTTTCCTTCCTTCCTTCTGTTTGCTTTGTTTGCTTTGTCCTTTTTTCCATGTCATTAGGTACTGATTTGAGATCTTTCTTTTCTCTTTTCTTTTTTTTGGGTGGGGGGGTGCTGGGGATCAAACTCAGGGCCCTGTGCTTGCTAGGCAAGCGGTCTACCACTGAGCTAAATCCCTAGCTCCTTTCTTTTTAGAATGTAGGCATTTATACCATAAGATCTCTAATATGTACCTGGACACACTTCTTGATTTTCTACTCAGTTGTTCTATCTACTATTTAGAGTACCAAAGTCTCCAACTATTATTTCTATATTGTCACTTTCTTCATCTGCGTCAGTTTTGCTTTATGTATTTTGGTGCTTTGTTGCTAGGTGCATATACACATAAATCCACATTTCTGATACACTGGCTCTTTTATAGTTATAAAAATGTTCCTCTTTATCTCTAATACCTTTTTGTTTTAAAGTCTATTTTTTTCTGATGTCACTATTGCACTCTGGCTTTCTTATGGTTGCTGTTTACATAATATATCTTTTTCTGTTCTTTCAGTTTCAATCTGTTTGCATCTCCTGCATCCAGCATATAGCTGGCTATCTCAGTTATTTTCTTATATATTCATTATGACAAGCTCCCTAAGAATTTCCAAATGACAACAAAGTTCTTGCATTCTTTCTATGTAACAAAATGATATTTCCTAGGAGACAACATACCAAAAAACCCAGAGTCCTTAGAACCAGGCAATTAACTTCCCAATCCTCAGTTTTTCAGTAGGAGAGTGAACCATAGGTTAGAATGTTGGCATCCAAAGTCCACTGAGAACTAAAGATGTAACAGTGGAGAAAGACAATTTACCATAGAGAAGCATTAAGCTGTAAGTATCAAGGAGAGTACGACATTAGAGAACTGGAAAGGATACCCTGCTGTTGCAGGAAAGATCCTACAAAGGATGTGCCTGAGGATCTTTCCCGCAGCCTAGGGGAAAGGGGGTCAGCTCTCATGAAAGAGGGTGTGACGGCAATCCCAGGGCAGGACAGATAAACAGAGTTGCCCTGGCCAGAGCTGGTCCACAGTTGCCGGACAAGAAAGCAAGCCAGAGAGAGACACAGATAACCAAGGCTGGCTGGCAGGTGAGCAGAGGGAGATGGAGGACCAGGGAGCAGGGCTCACCCGACCCTGAGCTATTACCATTCCAGTGAGCTTTTCTGAATCCTGGACCATGCGAGATGAGAAATATTTGTTGTTTAAGCAAGCAGGCTTTGGAACAATGTATTATGCAACAATAGATAACGTGTTAGCCCAGACTAAAAACAACCTTCTGTCCACCTGGCTTTCCCCACTCGCTACCACTTTCTCTTTCCTTTGTTCATCTTCAAGCTACTTCAAAGAGTAGCATTTACAGTGATGGCGAACATTTTGGAGCCGATCGCCTAAACTGCAACCCCAAACCCACTTATTTACTGCAAAGTGCCAACACT
Source organism: Hystrix cristata (assembly GCA_004026905.1). Lineage (NCBI taxonomy): Eukaryota > Metazoa > Chordata > Mammalia > Rodentia > Hystricidae > Hystrix > Hystrix cristata. Next base: position 141,582 of record PVJO010002425.1, read on the forward strand.
GCAATTAAACCTGAATACTAAGGATTTAGTTCAGAAACAAACAACTGTTATTGATGCTCAGCTGCTAGGACGACTTGGCTGCGTGTCAACAGAGGGCTCTGCACGCTGCTGCGGCGCATGTGCTGTAGGCTGGCCACCACTGGTGCAGACGCGAGACTTTCCAAGGGGTTCCTGGGTGCAGACAGTTTTAAGCGCCCTCAGTTTCCAAGTGCTCAACCTCATATTTAATCTTTCTCAGAGCAGCATTTGAAGCCCCAGGCGGATTTCTTTCCACAATCCCTCTATTATAAAAGTAAAACCACTCTTCTCACTCATCCTGGGTATTACATTGCACTGTACAATTTCATTGCTGGGTAATTTAAAAGACCCCGCGGGGCTGAATGAAGGAAAAGACAATTTGAAGCACTGGTAACAACACTGAGAAAGTGAGTGACATTAATGAAGGGGTAAGAAAAGATTTTTTTTTCAAGTTAAGTAGTTTCCGGTTCTTTGCTTCTAAGAAAAATGAAAGAGGAGCTAGTTAAGTTGTCAACTGATACAGTATTAAAATAATTTTTTGTGATAGATCACCATATAATTTTGGCATATAGTCCAGAAAGAGTGCAAAGCATCAAGCAACACTGCTCTCCAAACTGCTTTCATTCCCATCTACTTGTGTAGGTGAACAGGATCACTCGGGGCTTTCATTTACACAGTAAAAGCCAGCAAGACAACACTCCTAACCCTGCTGTATCCCACAGCATGTCATTTTCACCCATGATACACAAGCTCAAGAAAAGGCAGAAAGAAAATCCCCATCTACCTCATTAGCAGATGTGTTTTCATTTTGATTTTTTTAAATAATTATTTACTAGCCAGGCATGGTGATGCATGCTTGTAATTTCAACACTTGGGAGGGTGAGGCAGGAGGATTGCCAGGAGTTCAAGGCCAGTTTACACTAAATAGCGAGATCCTATCTCAAAAAAACCAAAAAGATTATTAAAATTTGTAATGTATTTATGCTGTTTTTACTGACATAGGACTAAAAAATTATACTGGTCACTTAATTCAGAAGAAAAAAAGCTTAAAATCTTACTAGTTAGAGACCTGCGGTTCTAGGAAAACAAGAAACTTAAATCTCAAGCTATACATGAGTATTTCTGTGAGAAATATCATAGATGAACAATAAATGACTTTCCCAATTTAGAAAAAACATTGTTATGACAAAATTCTGCTGAGAAGTAAAATGAGAAAACACGGAGAAAAAAAAGAATAATGTAAACTTTGTAATATTATATAAGAGTTTGCTTTTACATTTTTAAGATACTGGATGAAGGATATCACATTATTATACTATTTAAGAGTCTTTTGAATAGATTTAAAGGAGTTATGAAATAATTTTATTTGCAAATGTGAATACTTATATCTTTTCCAGCTATTTTACACTTTTTAAATAGCTTTGTTAAGATATAATTTACTGCTGGTGGCACACACTTGTAATCCCGGCTGAGGCAGGAGGATTGCCAGGAATTCAAGGCCAGTCTGGGCTACACAGTGTGTACAAGACATGCTAAACTACATAGATGCCCTCAAAGAAAAAAAAAAAAGTACAGTTTACTTAAAATTTACTTTTTTTTCAGTATTGACGACTGCTCCCAAAACCTTCACATTGAGTTACATCTCTGCCCTTTTTGTTTTTTATTTTCAGACAGAATCTCACTAAGTCCTCTTTCCTGAGTGTCTTCATGAGGTGAGACTGAAAATACAGCGAGTGCCACTACTGAGTGCCATCCAATGGAAAGGCGGCTCATTTAGACATTACGGTGAGACCTCACCTGCCGTGTTTACCGGATCTGTCACTGCAACCTCCGGCTCTTCCCACAGTCAAAATGACCACGAAAGGCAAATGCTTTGAATTGATTCAGGACACGGAGGAAGCCACAAGAGTGCAACAGAGGAAGGACGAGAGGGTCTTTTAGGATCAGCCAACAGCAGCAGCAGGTCCCAGGTTAGAAGCAGTCCTACCTTTCCCCCACCTGGGTGCTCATCACATGCCGGACCTGGTGTTTTCAGAGTTTCTTGCTTCTGGGGACCGTATGCTAAGGGGCAAGACGAAGAGACAAGGGACGCCTGCATCTACACAAAGGTCACCTGGGGAAACAGATCTCCTGACTCTGGCTGGTCCACTGCATGCTGGGGATCATTCGCTGCTCCAGCACCAACCGTTCATGGGGTTGGTGAGGTGTGGGTTCAAGGGAATGGGTGGTGCCAGGTGTTGGGGCCACAGCCCCCATTCTTGAGGGGGCCTCAGACAGGCAAACAGGTGATTATCACTCCACCCAGGACTGGGGCACAACTTCTCAGCGGCGCCACCTTCCCTCTATCCTGGGACCCAGAAGACCACTCCTGGCACCGGCACCAGCTCTGAACACATCAGCTAAAGTCACTGCTTCTCTCTGTGGCTCCAATATCACCCCAAGTGCCACCCTGTGGGCAAAAGTCTTCCT
>PVJO010002426.1:0-143903 GCA_004026905.1 Hystrix cristata
AAACTACAACTAGAGGTTCCATTTGACCCAGCTATTCCTCTGCTGAGTATCTTTCCAGAAGAATTAAAATCATCATATCACAGTGATATATGCACAACCATGTTCATAGCAGCACAATTTGTAATAGCTAAGTCTTGGAAACAACCTAAATGCCCAACAACTGATGAATGGCTAAAAAAGATGTGGTTTTTCTACACAAGAGAGCGATTATTTTAAAAAGCACCAAAAAAGATTTTCAGAAATCATAGCATTGAATGTTTGTGCTACTGCATATTAGGGAGAGTTATATAAAACTTTCTAACAGTAATGTAGAGTTACAGGGAAATCTACACATGCTAAGCAAAATACATTTCTAGAACTCTTCATACGATTGCAAAGGATGTTAAGTGAGACCATATTTTCTGGCAAAATTAAGCACTTCAGATTAATATAAAAACAATCAGCACATATACGTATTGAAATTTAGTTGTTCTAAGAAAAAAATCTCTTATTAACTTTAACCTGTGTATCCTGGTAGGACAAATAATTGTTTCTCTGGATTCTATGGGGCTGCAGGAAAACTTCGATCTCTGCTATCTGATACGTTTTTTTTTTTTGGGGGGGTGGTTTTGTTTGTTTTGTTTTGTTTTGTTTTTGTTTTTTTTTGGTCAGTATTTCCTGAAACCTAATACTTAATCAGAAGAAATTTTCTTCTATCATTCCCATCCTGCACATGTCTTGTTTAGGCGCACTGAGAAGCAACAGCATATGAGTACATGCCATACACAAATATTTGCCTGGTTTTGTCTCTTAAAGACAAGGAGGAATATAGAAAAATACAAACAGTAGGGAGGTCTAGAAACTAGGTTTCAATAACAGTAAGGTGTGTGACAAGAGTATTTTCCTAATATTCACAGTGTGCTTCCGCTTTCTGCAAATGAAAAGGTTATATCTTGTGTTTTCTATCCTTTCCTGTTCTGTCAAATATAAAACAATGGAAGAGTTTAGCTGGACTATTCAGACTACATGTTAACAGGAAAGTTGATATCAGGCTCAATTTATTTATGAGAATGGAGACGACTATTAACACTTTATGCTAAGAATAGCACACACAGTACTCATTAGGTGTGTGTGTTTATGTTGGTGTAGATATAGTACATATGTGTGTATATAAATATTGTATGTTTATTCTAAGAATACAAATAGCTTTTTTCCCAAAATTGAAGAAACTGTGCTCTAAATCTTTTTAAATCAATTATTCATTATACACTTATAGCTGAAGTTACAAATTCAAGTTATTGTGCGTCCTATGACATTAATTCTGTTACATTATCTTAATGAAATGCTGTTGAGAAATTCTTAAGATCAAGCATCTTTCAAACTATTGAGCCTTGCATGACAAATTATATATAATTACAGAGTTGGAGACAGCCTGGCTCCTGCGACATCAGTCTGACACAGGACAACACAGACGTCTGTTTTTGTGTATACAGGCTGTTGAAACTTTAGTTTTCCTGTGCACATACTACAGTAGCAGGGGAATAACCACAAGGGCTTTACAAACGCTTATCATGTCATGTTCTCGTCTAGAATTATGTACATCGTCTAGAATTATGTACATCAGGAAATATACTACAGTATTTGGTGAAAGACGGTTCATTAAAATCATAGAGAAGAAAAATGAGAAAGCTGGATGTGGTGACACGTGCCTGTAATCCTAGCACTTGGGAGAGAGGCAGAGGCAGAACGATCGCTGAGAGCCTAAGGCCAGCTTGGGCTATGTAGAGAGATCCTGTCTCAAAAAACAAACAACAACAACAAATGAAAAAAGACAAGAAGTATGAAACATAAAAAGAAGTATTAATAGAAAATTTACATATGCCTCACATTGTAGTATAAGCTTTGCATGTAGAGTTTGATTTCTTCTGTATAACTATGAAAATGAGAATTACTTTTATTCACGTTTCCTATCCAAGGATGCTGGAACTAAAATGGCTTAATTAACTTGGCCAAAGAGCCAGCCTAATAACTGGAAGAGTGGGCAGGATTCTATAGATATCTTACCTATCTCTCAATCTTCTGTTCTGATTAATATATCAAATCACCCAGTAGCATTTTATACACCCAACAGAGTTCATTCTCTCCAAATAGAGAGATGGGGGTCTGTTTATCATATTATCTTTTACTACTATCTAATGCTTTTCCATATTTATAGTCTTTGCAATTATTTTATTAATTTAGCATCTTTATACTTAATGAAAATACCGTGCCATTCATTCATATCTTACTAAAGTTAAGATGAAACAGCATGATGTAAAAATACCTCATGTTATGGCATATGATAAAATATATGTGTAGCTTCCTTTTCTAATTGTCACATTACTTTACTGTTGGGAGCAGCAGGCAATTTGTATTCTTGAAGTCATGCGATTTGTCAATAATTCAGAGAGATTTTCAAGAATATGCAACACCATTATTTATTGCTTTATTCAGTGCCTCTCAGAATTTATAGTCCCTAATCTGTAGCATATACTTTATGAATCCTTAAGTAGGCAAAAAGTGAGAGAGGAGTCCAGTTCCAGTTCAAATTAAGCCATTGCCCTTGGGAAGAACTGTGTTATTAAAGTTTGATCATATTTTACTGTCACGTTGTTTGGCTAATGCGTTTTTTTCTGTCTATGCATTGATCAGTTTGTAGTCATCATTTAAAGCAATTCTATTGGCCTTTTTACTTGGTCTGAAAGTGCTTGATTGAGAATGCTTCAAAATGTTGGTATATGTGGGACTAGTTCTTTACCATTAAACTGGTTATTATTTTTAGAGCATTTTGTTATTTAATAAGAAAAAATTAGGCTTCCAATTTTTAAAACTGGTTTTAACATGTTTAATCCACAAAAATATCTGAATATACTGAGAGGTCAAAACATATCTGACACAGACTTAACACACTAGAAGGTGTTATAAGTTTCCACTCAGTAACACCTTAGAAATAATCTTGATACAAGAAATCAGGTTTCTTTTACAAAATAATTCGCCACATTTTAGAGGTATTAAATGTATACTTATCTTGATATTTCTGATCCATTTGACTCAGTACATAAAACACTCCAAGCAGCAAAATATGCATTAATTCAATAAATATCAATTCAAAGCTCTATTATGAATGAAGCACTGTTTTAGTGCTCCAGGGCCAAGGAGTGGAATAAGTCATTGTTCCACTTAATTAATTCTATTTTCTGATTTCCTTAGTTCACCAGAGAATTAGTTTATGAAATAAAAGTGCTGTGATGTGTGATTAACTGATAACACCACCATTCTCTCTTACATAATAAAGTCAATCCCATGGCAATCATGGCCTTTTCTTTTTAAATAGTGAAGTGGTGCTCAGCAGCTTATATCTCCTGGGTTTGAAGCTTGGCTCTTCTCCTTCCCACTGCCGTGACCTTGAGTATACTGTATCTTCTCCCTAGTTTTTTATCTGTTAAACATATGATTAAAATACTATTTAACTCATAGCACTCTTATAAAATGAACACGATGCACTCCACATCTACGGCACCAAGCAGGTTCTATAAAAGTATTTCTAATTTGGTTACATTGAAGATTGCAAAAGTTTTTCACTAATTCTCTTTATTAATTTATTCTTACTACAATGCCTTCTTAGACTTTCTTTTAAAGTTTGATTGCCTTTTTAGACTGTCTTAAATGACAACCAGATTCTTCATCTGATCAAAATTAGGCAACACTGAACTTTACCAGACCTGTTTGTTGACCCTCTAGTAATTTTATAGCATGAGTTCAGGATATCAATTCAGTAATGTTAATTTTGTTCTGTGGAAAAAAAAAAAGAAGCAAAAAAACCCAACATACCCCTGCAGGAAAAGGATGTTCCCATAAGTTTCTGAGTTAAAAATATTTACATTTATTTTTACCATTTAAAAAATTACTACGTTTGCAGTACACAATTATATTTATGCTGAGGAGTTAGTACACACACAAAATACATTTTAATTCTTTTTTTCATTGCTTACCACTCCCTTTCCATCCCCACTACATCTAACTCTTAGTCCCCTTCCCATTTGAAAAAGCTCTAATTACCTCATCATTTTCCCTTCAATTTTTATTTCTGTACTCTTAAATTCACAATTTCAAATTCATCAGTGAGACTGATAGAAGCAAGAAATTTAAGAGAATATTAAAGTGCCTGAAAAGGATTGAAAAGATCATGATATATAAAAAGGAGAATGCATACAAAAAACTTCGTAGCCTGACAAGCATATAATTTATGTGTATGATTTTCATGAGTCAACAAATATTCTTTGAATATCCAATCTTCAAACCTTATAATACTTAGATAGCTTTCCATTTAACTTTTCAAATATTATGTCTATAAAAATTCTGTGAGTAATATCTTAAAATTGTCATATATTGGAATTGGATAAGGGTAATACTAAGAAATATTGCTTTTGTTTGTTTTTATTCATTTGCTTGCTTTGCTTAAAGGAATATTTACCATAAGCAAAGGTCAAATAATTCCTGGTCATTCATGTTCTTATTGACTGCACTTGTCATTTTTGTTAGTTTGCTTCAGAATCCCACACAGAAAAACAAGGGCAAAAAAAAATCAAGGTGTTTCAAGAAACTGTAACAGAATGTTTTGTATACATATTTATACAATTATATGAAGTAATCTCTCCCCAAAAGGTAATCTCTAAAATACAGCACAGTGTGTATACTCATTGAAATATTACACCATTTATATATTTGTGGGAACAGTACTGAAGAAAGTTAGTATATAAAAAGTCAATGAATAGAACTTGCCTCTTTATATTCAAAGCATGCAAGCTGAGGTTTTTAATTGCAAAAATCTTCATATAGGGGTTGAATATTTAGCTCAGTGGTAGAGTGCAAGGCCCTGAGTTAAATTCCCCAGCACCCGCCCAAAAAAATCTTTATATCAAATGCACACGCAATAGAAAGCTTTAAATATTGTTCTGATTACATAAAATTGAACAAATGTACTGAGTACAGACAAAAAGGTCAAAATCTAGCAAGACTAAAGTTTAAGAATACAGAAATTTTTTTTTCAAAATAGTTTTTGCAGAGGTGCAGTCAGAGTATATTTAATTTTAAAGAATTCTGCTTTAAAATTTCCTATCCTATCATGCAGCTAACCCTTTATCACCTTGGTATTGGTTTTCTGTCTCTTCACATTCCAGAAAACTACTTACTCAAAGCTTACCAATGATCTTCTTGACACAAATTGACAATCTAATTTTTTCAGTTTCCTTTGGAATCTCTGTAGCACTGCTGACCACAGCTTTCTTTAAAACCTTCCATTCTTTAGCATGGGTGAATAATTCTCATGGTTCTCCTTCTACGTCTCCACTTCCAGATATATTCTGTCTTTTATCCTGATTTTGATCCTTAAAAACTTACCATCTTTAGCATCAGTGTTTAGTTTCTGCTCATTACTGTCCTCCAGTTGGAAAGCTAATGAATTCAACTGTCATCTTATGGAGAAACATTTAGCCCTATATTTACTTGCTTGATGTTAATTAAAATTGTACCTACATATGCACAGGTTTTTTGGAGGATTAGTGGTAGGAGATCTCTATCCACATGCCCACGCATCTGGTCTACTCTGTCTTTCAGCATACAATATAGATAGAAACATCATGGAAATTATTCATCTTTTGTGGCAAGCCACTAAGATTATTCCCCAACTTCTGCAAAATAATTGCTAAAAGCTTTGTTCACCAAGTTGTTCAACATTGCAATAGTAAAAATTCAATATTCATTTACAAGGGAAAAAAACTATTACTCCTAACTAATATAATCACTTTCAATAGATTTTACAATCTATTAATTGTTTATAAACAATTATGTTTCTTTCTTTTTTACTTTTATTTCTTACACTGACTTCTAGGATATCACAGACAAAAAATAAAGTGTAGTTATAAAAACATTACCATTTTGTTGCGAATCCTCTGATACTCTGTTTCTATTTTAATAGTCTTATTATGTAATTGTCTTTGTTATAAGGTAGTTTAAAGTCTTTTATGCCTCACGCTCACTAGAACCAGGTAGAAAGAAATCTTGCAGTCTTTGTCTTTTCGTAGATGTGCTGCTGAAGTGAGCACGTCTTTGTTTTTTATATAAAGATAAAATGCACAAGTAGATTGGACTCCTTAAATAAACTATTCGAGACTGTGTTCCATTCATAAAACCTGATAAGGCTAAGTAATTTCAATGGCGAGGGAAATAGGAACCTATGAAAACATAAGCCAAAAATACAACAAATTAAAAGAGTATAGTTTTAAAGCACTATTATAAAATAGCATTTCATAGCTCTCATCGTTTAAAAACCTGGTAATTTTTGAAGCTCCATTTACCAAGTGAATAAAAGTGTCTCACTAATGTGTAGTATACTACCATGCAACCACTGGGCAGGATGGTTTTGCTAAGAACTATTAAATGAAGAAGCATATCAATTCATTGTTCATTTCTTCGTTTACTTAAAAAATCAAAGTGAGTACTATAACTCAAATATGCTTTAAATCTTGTGAGGAGAAATACAGCTTAGGAAACTATCAATTTTTGTTTGTTCTTGTTCATTTGCATGTCTTTGTTAATAATTATTATGAAGGAGTCATTGAGGAGATACAAATTTTTTGTTCCAAGTGAACACAAATTCTGGACAACCTGGATGATGAGTCTCTATCAGCAACCAGAATGCTCAGATTTACTCCAAATTCAGAGATGCATCTTTTTCACTGTGCTCTCTCCTTACCACACATCTCTCACAAGGAATGCAATGGAGACAAATTTGTAGTCTAATTCATTTTTTCTTAAATTTCTTCAAACAGCTTGGAAATGGTACAGAATAGATACCACTTCTAATTTCAGGATTTTCTACGTTAGGAAATGCATTGACTATACGCACACTGTCCCCAAATGGTGAAGAGGTAGCAGTCTAAACTGTCCTTTTATAAAATACTGGCTGTGCACATGACACATGTTTTCACTTCAGAATGAATTTATCAGCAGTATAGGAGACTCAAATTTTTTTTAAATGTCCAAATAGTTCCAATTTATTGAGGATCTAGTAAATGTCAGCAAAAATATGTTATAGCTCATTGTCATCTAATAATGTTTCCCTTAATTTCTGAGCAAGTACACAAATCTTAAAATGCACAGCTAGGATTTCACATCTATGCATCTATGAAATGGCCAAGTATATCAAGACATTGAATATTTCCTTCACCTCAGAAAGTTTCCTGTTACTTCCTTGCAGGAATAGCCACCAAATAATGGAAGTGACCATTACTGACTTTCTGTTCCTATATATTACCCTTGTCTGGTTACTAATATCCTCTCAATAGAATTGATGTGATATAGATCATCGTATAGTCTATTAGGTCTGAGTTCTTTCTGAGAATATTCCTTAAATGTTCATACATGTATCAGAAGTGTAACATTCTGTTTTAGTAATATGACATATTTTATTTATTCATTCTTTACTGATAATGCTTCTGTATACTTAATTCTCCAGAACTACAGTTTATAGGTCATAGGAATGGCAAGCACTTATTTTTATTAGAAACTTCCAAAGTTTTTCAAAGTGGCCATGGTAATTTTCATTCACACTAGCAAAGTAGTGTGCGTTGGTGGTATAGTGGTGAGCACAGCTGCCTTCCCACTAGCAAAGTATGAGACGTATGAGGCTTGTTTTCTAATTATTCTTTTTCTTTGACTTTTATTAGTACATGTTTTCAGTATGTAATAATTATATTTACTGTACGGAATTGGCACATATACATAACACCTTTCAATTCCCTTCTTTTCCTCCCTCTCTCCACTCTTTTATTTTTCTACTATCAGATTTATTTATATAAGACCTTATAAAGTTAATTATGATATATACAGATTGAAAACCAGACTAATAGGCCAAAGAACATATAAAACATGTAAAACACTAAGTCAAGGTACACTTTTAGAGACATTCTACTGGGTTACAATATCCTTTTTTGTCCTTCTCTTTTTTCCGATTAACTGTGTTATATTTTGTTACACAGTGTGTGTATGTGCCTATACATATAGAGAGAGACACACAGACAGACAGACAGAGAAGAGAAACTGTGATATTTAAATGTACGTGTCTGAATTTGAGTTACTTTACTTAATATTATGGGCTTAAGGTGCACCCATTTTCCTATAAGTGACCTTTCTTTTTTATGGCAGAGCAGTACCCCACTGTGAATAAACACCTCGTTTGACAAATTTTCAGTCAACAACAAAATTATTGGTTAAGGATTTAGCTCAGTGGTTAGAGTGTTTGACTGGCAAGCACAAGGCCCTGAGTTCGATCCCTAGCATCAAAAAAAAAAAAAAAAACAACCAAATTATTGGGTGTGTATTGTGGTACCTCACTGTCATTTAAATTTGCATTTCTCTGTTGAGAAATCAGGCGTAAAAATGATTTTGTATGAATATTGACCACATGGCTAATCTCCTTTTTAACATGTAGGAATATTTTATATAATCTGGAAATGCGTCTATGATCTATTCCAGTGACTTTTAAGAAAAGCAATATGATCTCCATTTCATGACGGGGAAAATGCGGTCCTGAGCGGCAAAATGATTCACCAAAAATCAAGCCCATAACAAGAGTCAGAAGAGAGATGTCTTCAGTCTCCTTCACTGCAAAGCGTGTGTTCCTGTGAACGTCCTACACAGTGGTGAGCATAAAATAAAACGCAACCAGGAAATACGGCAAACTTTCTGGGGGAAGTGGTGAAGCAGGATCCGTTCTAACATATGAGTAAGTGGAGTCCTTATTCTCGCCACTCCTTTCCCGAACAGTGAGAGTGAACTCTCATAAGGAGCTCTTCAAGAAGGAGCAAGATGTCTAGGGGAAAAAAGTTCAAAGACCACAAATGTTGTTCAATATTTTAGAGGCTCTTGCTAACTCAAAAGGAGAATGAATAAGAATAGTTGTGAAAAATGTGAATATTGTTATTGATGGCAGTACATACATTGGGTGGAATCAAATTGCCAGCATTATTAATAAAGAAAGACGAAAATAAATCCTATTGAAAGATAAAAAACACCACTCTTGTGTAATTCATGAAAAATCACTATGAAAAAAATTTAAAAAGAATTAGGAAAGATAATACATAATAGACATAAATGGATAAGAATTAATGCATCTCACAAACTGGGTTGCAAAGAACACCGATAAAAGTTGTCTTCATTGTTTTTTCTGTGCTGAGAAAATTTTAAGATAAATTACAAAAATTAAAATGCACTTTCACATATTAAAGTCTCTATAGAACTTTCTTAAATTTGTGTAATAGAGTATTTCTACAATTCTTTGACAAGAGGACACTTTTCCAAGTAGTATGAATTTCAGCTTGTAAATACTATGCAAAGTACCTTCTCTTTTTCCTCTGATGACTTATTTTTTCTTCCCTGATCTATAGTGAAAATTTATGGGATAGAAATCCATTCACACACACACACACACATGTACTAGCCTCTTAACAGAAACATGTGAAATGTACTAAAATAAATAAAATATCTTTATAATTCAGATTATTGAAAGCCTGAATACAATGTAAAGGGGAAAATGATATTAATAGCAAATGTACAGTTCAGGGAAAATAATTATTTAGAATTCATACTATAGAGGTAGTGCCTGGAATTACAAACTGTGTCATGATTTTAAAAACAATAGGGTAAAGCACCATTCTACCCTGCTCTCACAATGCAGCAAAACACCGCCATAAATCCTACCAATATGAGTATGTCCAAGTAGCAGAGGCTGAAACTGCCACACGCCCAGGAGATGGCTTTCCCATCTCCTCTGCTGCCATCACACAGGACAGGCTGTACTGGCCTTTCTGTTCCATCACTATGGCCTCAGCCACTATCACTGGATTATGACTTCCTATCAAACTCAGATAGCTCACTCTTTATTTCTGTTAATAACTGAGTGAATTTATATACATGTACGCATATCTACCTGTATATGCATAAAATAAATATTATCTATGCTTAGATCAATGTAGAAGCACATTGCAGCCAGGCCTGGTGGCAGTACTTGTAATTCTTGCATTCTGAGACACGGAGAGAGGAGGATCGCACATTCAAGCCCAGCCTTGACAATTCAGTAATTTAGCAAGGCCCTGTTGCAAAATAAAATATAAAATGGGCTGGATTGTACCAAAGTGTGAAGGCCCTGGGTTCAATCAGGAAGGAAGGAAGGAAGGAAGGAAGGAAGGAAGGAAGGAAGAAAGAAAAGAAAAGAAGGAAGGAAGGAAGAAAGGAAGGAAGGAAGAGGGACAGAGAAGGAAAGTGATGACTGTGAGAAACTATTTGAAAAAGAGATACAGAAAATATTAACCTTGTCATATCTAAATATCTTTGTTAAGAGAGTGCTTGGAAAACTGTCCACATGGAGTTTGTAAAACAGTGTCATTTGTAAAAGTTTTCACTTATATAATATATACACGTTAAACATACTTTGTTAAATGATCTAGAGAACCTAGTAAAATATATTACGTACATGTACCAACTCCCCACAATGAATGCGATCATTATGTACTATAAACACGTACTAATAAAAATTTTCATAAATAAATTATAAAATGGATACAGGATTTTATATAACACAAACATATGTCATTTTTGCTCATGTATTTCTGAATACAGGATAATCACAAATTTTTTCTGAAAATGGGATTACAGGACTTTTTGATATTTAAAAATACGTGTACTTCAAAAGTCATAGGAGAAAAACATGAGAATTTATGTGGGACAAATATGAAATTTGTACTAGTAAACTTGAAGATAATCTGAAGACACAAAGGAAATAAAAACAAACTAACAAAGAGAACACAAGAGACTACAGATATTGAGAATACAGAATGTGGGAGGAGACCTGAATTAGTAATCAAGATAAAGTTGCTTATTGAAATCATTCTATTTCCAAATGTTTAAGAAGTATTTGAGATAGAAATATAAGTTTAAACTAATCAAAACTTTACTAAAGTATTAAGATTGGTTCACAATGACATTAGCAAAATAATCTTAAATTTCAAGGAAAAGGGGATAGTTTTTTCCTATGTCTATAGAGAATAAAACCGAAAACTTTCATGAAAACCAAAGTGTTACTGTTTCAGAATTTTCTACTGTGACAAAAGTATCAGAAAGTAAGGAATAACTTCAGAGTTTCACAAAAAAAAAGTGTTGAGGTCCAAGAATTTTACTGTATCCAAATAAGTTGTCATTCATAAGTGAAGATGAGAAGAACATTCAACTTGTGATTTTCTTAAAATTTAATTAGACACCATTTTTACTCTGGAGAGGCTGAGAAAATAAAATAGTAAGTATGAACCTCTACACATGGAAGCTGATGACACACAGTATCAGGAAACAACATTTCATGAAAAATAAAAGCATTTGTTAGCATGAAATATATATATTAATAGTTATATCAATGAATATTTTAATAGTTACAGCACTGAGAAAGAGAAAGGTGTTTGTGAGCACATATCTATTGTGGGAGAGAAAAACACATAGAATGATGTGTATCCCATAACAGGAATGCACACAATTCCTTCTGAGAAAATTATGACTCAAAATCCAAAATCTAATAAAAGATTAACATTATATATTGAATATTTTAAATGTAACAAAATAACAAATTGATAGTGTAATTTACTCACAGTGAAAGAATACTTCAATATGACAGCATTAATATATTAGTAGGCTAAAAATATATCAACAAAATTTCATTTACGCCACACTTAGAGGACTGCACACATAATCCCAGCATTTGGGAGGCTGAGGCAGGAGGACATTAGGTTCAAGGCCAGATCATATTACAGAGTAAGACACTGTATAATCATTAACAGTTCAGTTAATATGGACATTTTAACATCTTTTCTAAAAAAATACTTGTAAAGATGGAATAATTTGTTTTGAAAGTAGCCATGTAACTCAAATCAATATCATAAAGAATGGCAAATTATACTGATAATTCCTTCCAATTGAGAAATAAGTCTATTACTAGCAACAATGTTCAATATTATAGAAGATCTTGCTAATTCCAGAGGAAACAAGAAGACTACTTGGTATAACGGTTCATATTGCTCTTTGATGCATCGGATGGCATAAGACAAATTGACATGAATAATAAAAAAGAAAGCAAACAGTTAATACTGTTCAAAGACACAAAAAGGGATACAACATTCCTGCAAATCCAGCAAGGACGACCAAAGACGACCAGGAAGGATGACCATGAAATCACAAATGGTATCAGACAGTTTTCACAATGACAAATTTAGATAAAGGTAAAATGTTAGCCACCTCTCACAGCAGCAAAAAATTTCTTCCAAATAACCATACTCCCTGCACTTGTTAATAACATTCTTTTGAATTCCATAAGATGTGAATAAACAGAAATATACATAATAGACTTGGGTATCCTGATAAACACTGTATCATTATAGTAAATATATAGACTTAACACAATTCCAAATACTAAAAACCTCAGAGAGTGTAAATAGTACAGACTAACTGCTAGATATTTCCTGGCAGTAAATACTGTATGAATATAAGAATTGCATAGATTTAATATAATTCCTTATTCAATAGCAGTACCTCTTTTGAAACTATGATTACTGATTGAAAAAAAACAGGGGAGAAATGAATGAGACTATTAAAAACAACATTTATGATGCAATGGCTACTGCTACTTCTGTTATGATTCCAATGTATGATTTATCGAATGATGGGCATTCATCACTACAATGATTTGTTTTAATCCCACAAAATCTAATGGGGATAATACTACTCTTAATATTCTCTCCTTTTTTTATTGAGATGAGAAAACAGATGTTTAGGAAGCCAAGTACCTAATCTGAAATTATACAGGAAATCAATATAATCAAGATGTGATCAGAGACAGACTTGCCTACTGCTTTCTCAATTATTTGAAAGAGAATAATATATCCGGTTGAAAAAGAATTCTATGGCAATGTGGGCCCGACACTAAGTAGAAAATCAGATATGCAAGATAGAATATGACTTTAAAGTATCTGAAAATCACACATAAAATTCATAAAATCATAAAGTGAACTTTCCAAAACACAGTAGAAATTATTATTGGATGGTATAGTCATGATGGGAGAGCAATTCATGGAAAGGAAGAGATACACAAGTCACTGAATATTCTAAAATAATTTTCAGGTTGAACTACAAAACTTACCACCAGGGAAGTGTGAGATGTAGATGTTGACTGTTGTGCAGTGGGCTCTAGAAAACCACGATGGCGAATTCTATGACAGAAAGTACTACCGTTCCCCAGGTTTATCGTGGATAGTGGCACTCCTCTCCCAGGGAGAGTTTAAAGTTTTGATCTATCTACCCTGACTGTTGGCCAGACAATATGCTCCAAAAGCACTCAGAAAAATCATGGCCAATTCCCCTCATACCCGCCATGCCAAACCACCATGAGGAGGTGCAAGTAATGGTTCCATTCTACTGTGCAATGCAGACTGAATGCAGAGAGATAAGCACACAGTTTCAGTTACACAAGGCAGAGTGAAAATGTGGCTCTACTCTCAGTAGCTGTTGGCTGTTATATTTAGCATCTGACAAAAATGGATAACTTTGCCAATTAATGCTGTTGTTTTAAGAATTAATAACAATTTGCATATAATACATCTGCCTAATTCCTGGAAGAGTGCTTAAATTAATTTGTTATTTTTTAATATAAACATGATGGTGATTAAAATCATTATAACTGGAAAGTTCAAGAAACTACCCCATGTTAGTCTTCCCACAATATTCTGCTCTCTCACTGTATTAATAAGATTCCAAAGAAATCATAGATTTCGATAAAATAGACACTCAATAAAATGCAAATTTATTCCCTACACAAAAATTAAAACAAAAATAGAAATAACATGGATGTTTGCAACGCTATGATAGTCATGATTAAAAATGGCATAGACATCAATAGTGCTTGTCAAAAATCTCATCTTTTCAAAAAATAAGTGGATTATATATGTGTGGATATACAATAAGTGAAATTTGAACAGTAAAATAGGAGAAAAAATAAGAGGGAAGACAGAACATAAAAAAATATACAGAAAGAAACATATAGAAACTATTTATCCCAAGCCAGCATATGCAAATTAAAAACACTTGCTTCATTTTTTAATCACTAAAGTAAAAAAATTTTAAAAGCCAATACTGAAAATAATATATTAAAATTGTCATGTCTTTTTATGGATGGTACAATTATCTGCTCACTACTTTTTAAAGACTTATAGGTAAGAGCCACAAAAGTGGTAATCTCCATTGACACAGAAATTTCATTTAAGAATCTTATTTTAGAGTAATACATTTAAATACAATGAAATGATAATTTGTTTGACGATGTCCTTTGCTGCAATATCTATGACAGTGAAATTTGGATGGATGTGAATAAGTCAACATTAGGAAGCAGTGATAAAATAAATGATTTTAAATAGCTACAAATGGATTTTGATGCAGATTTTAAAGTATACTTAGGAGAAGGACAGAAAAATTTACATGACGTTTTAAAGGGCACCTTACAAATGTCATGTCCAGTACAACTGCAGCTAAAATTCATTTGGTATGTATGTGGAAGAAAGTATTTAAAATTTAACAAATTAACCTATATTTATAAAAATGATTCTTGGGTGTCATAATTTTCTTTGGAGGGATGTTAGGGATTGAATTCAGTGCCTTGTGCTTGCTAGACAAGCACTCTACCACTTCAGCTAAATTCCCGACCTTCCTGGCTGTCATAATTCATAAGACGGTTTTGGCATTATTCTCTTTTAAATGTGTTTTAGAAAGGATCGTGTATTATGTTATATTGTTAGTTGATTATTTCTAATCACAAGAGTAATTTCTTTCTGTAAAGTTCTCATTCTAGAAAGTTGATAAAACTAATCTAGAGGTCATCTCAGAAGCATACACAAATGTTGGTCAAAGGTAACAACTTTTAAACACACACAGCTAAGTGCAGGTTAGAAAGAAAGATTTCAGGTGCTGGAAATAAAGAAATTGAAAACAGATCAATTAATGCATGAATTGATTCTCAAGGATAGGTGAGGTAGAAGAAGTGGAGCAAGGGTGTGGGTCCTTGCGCCTAAGTGACTACACAAAGACAAACATGAGACACTAATCCAAGAGAGCCTGAGGGCTGAAGCAAAGTCCTACTTAAAATAGCAGCTTATTAAACTGAACTAGAAAATTCTTGCTGGCTCAGTAAATAAACAAACAAATACATAAATCTACCTGAATTATAGGGGAGAATAAAAGACAGACTCAGTGTAAACACCGATCACTATCTTAAACACTCTGATTTAGAAATCAACATCCCAAAAACTTCAAATAAAACTAAATCATGAGATAGAAATTCTCCTAGGATGCCTGGGAGAAGCAAACACAAATATTCACTTAAGAGATTATTGTACAATAGAATATATACAATCTCCAAATACAAAGGAAAAAAATCCCCACAACAATACAATTCATTGAAAAATGAGAAATAAACACCCTGAGTGAATTTCAGCAGAAAACACTCTGTATTTAGTGCATCTCAGCAAAAACAAAAAATAGAATACCGTAAGTTTAAAATAATACAAGGATCTAAAAAGGGACTGGAAAATACAAGTCTAATAATAAAAAAAGAAAAAATGACATGCACACATGTGATAATAACTTTTCAATATGATACATATAACTAAAATAAAAATCTGTAATACTTGAAGAAATGATTTGTGCATTCAAAGATCGAGCTGGGGAATTCACCTGAAATAGAAGAGTCATGCCAGCAAAAGAGAGATTTTGAAAAGAAAAAATTTAGCATCTTCAACAGGAAGTGAGATAAGAAATAAAACAAAACTGAAGAGATAACAGCTAAGAATATACAGAACTGAAGACAGACATGAATTCTCACATAAAGCATTTCGAGTAAATCCCAAGTAAAATTCTACCTTGATGCACTTGACAAAAATTTTAAGTACCAAAGGCAAATATTAAAACTATCCAGAGGGAAAAGGATTATTAAAATAAAACAAAAGTTTTAAAAGGATACATCTCTTCTTAATGAAAATTTTGAAAGTGATTAGGTATGTAAAATTATGCTTCATGACATAAAAATTTTCTTAGAAATGAAAAAAATGGTTCAACATTGTCTAGTAATACATTTAACTCTTCAAAGTAATATATGAAAAAATAAAAACCTGTGTTCTTGCCAACAGATATTAAAAAATCAATTTGACAAAAGGCAATACCTATTTATGGAACAGAATAGAAAGGAACGGATTATAAGACACTCTCGAAAATATAGTTAAAAACCATGTGTAGTAAATCATAACTAGGGGCTGGGGACTTAGCTCAGTGATTAGAGTGCTTGCCTTGTAAGCACAAGGGCCTGAGTTCGATCCCTGGCACCACAAAAAAACAAAAACAAATAAATAAATAAATAAATAAATAAATAAATAAATAAATAAATCATAACTAATGATGCAATTAAAAATGATTTCCTTTAAAGACAGAAAAATAATAAAGATGAAAAAGGAAGAAACAACCCACGTATAATATACTGTCTACATGGAGAATATAAAATTCTAATGCTCAACAAAGATACAGAATGATTGGGAAGTTTAAATTTCCATACACAAGTAACAAAGTAGCAAATGTATTTACAAAAGTTAAATGACTATCAAGTTCATGACAATAAATTTAACTGAATAACTAGAGAAATTTACAAAATATCCTTTAAGAATGAAAGAAGATACACAAGTGAAAAAAAATTCATTATTTTATAGAAAAATTATTAAATGTGGTGATGAATTAAACTATAGATGCAGTGCAATTTTAATCAAAATCTTAATGGGATTTTTATGAAACCAGTAAAGTTCACATTGAAGTTTAGGAACACTGAAGATTCAGCAGCACCTAAATCAGAATATGAGTGAACTCACCTCTGAGGTACCATGATCCATTATATAACTATAGTAAATAAAATTATGATAATAAATATATCACTGTTATAGTAATTTGAGTATAACAGATTTTTAACATTCTTTACAGTTCTAAAAATTGGATAAATGTGATATAATTTATGCAAAATACAAATGCACACAATTATGTTTAAATGCATCTATACATCATGAAAGCCTGATAACTTCCATGAAGATGATGTATACCAACTTTCTGCTACTGATAAACATCTGAGAAGAAGAAAGAGAAGAGGAGAAATGAGGGAAAATGAGGTAGAGGAGGGGTCCTGCTGAGTACTCCCCTGTGCACTGAAGGATGTTGGTAATATTCCCGGTTCTACCCAATGAATGAAAGTAGCACCCTCATCCTAGTTGCGACAATTAAAATTGTTTGTAGAAATTGCAAATGTCCCCTGGGAGCAAAATTAACTCCAGTTGAGAATCTCACTGTGGTAAAGTCTTTGGCATCAGTTACCAAAAAGAGAGGAGAGGAGAAGAGAAAGGAGCAGAAGAGAGATCTGAAAATAAAATTACAAAACAGCAACATGAAGCAAATCGGAATATGGGGATCAGATATACATTATCTTTATACTACTCTTTTATTTCTTTGGAATTCAGTATTTTAAAAAAAAATCTCACCAAATAGTGTAGCACTTCAGTTTAAATTTTAAGACGGCAGGCTCTAATTTAGAACTGTCCTTGTTTAGAATGTATGTTTTTAGGGCTGGGGATTTAGCTCAGTGATTAGAGTGCTTGCCTTGCAAGCATAAGGCCCTGAGTTTGATCCCTGGCACCACCAAAAAAAAAAAAAAAAAAAAAAAAAAAAGAATCTGAGTTTTTAGTATATGACTTTGTACCAAGTATTTTTTTTTTCCAAGCCTCATGATCCAAATCTGGTAGCCGTCTGTTATGTCTTCTATCTAGATGTCACCCCAAAGCCTTATGAACTTGTAAGTGGGGCTTTTCAGAGGTCGTAGGATCTGGGCTATGTAAATATGAATTGAGGGTGTGAGATCTAAAATAGTCCACTGCTTGGTTTAGCATAGTTTTTTTCTGGTGTGGATAAAGAGAAAGCCCATACTGGGTGCAGGTGGCACCAACCAACAGGCTTGTAGCAGGAATAGAATGAAAGGGAAGGGAGGCTCAATGCTGTGTGCCTCCTGCCTGCCTTGCTAAGGACTGTTTCTCTTCTGCCCTGCTCCCTTGCCATGTTGCCTTGCCTTGGAGCCAGCAGACTATGGACTGAAACCTCTACAAATTGCTAGCCAAAATAAACCTTTCCTCCTTTAACTTGTGGGTGCTGGGTTTCAATCCCTGAAATGAGAGAAGTAACTAAGACACTGTGACTATTATAAGAAATAATTCATATAAAAATACTAGTACAGGACATTGAACATAGTAGGTACTCAAAAATAAAGTTAACCTACAAATTTAAATATTACTTTCTTCATAAAATTATTACAGAAATATTCATGGTCTATGCATATTTATCCACATAGCAACAGGCATAACCAGAAATGTTTTATATTTTATATTAAAGAGATATATTAAAATAGCTGATGAGTCAATTCTGTTTAAAAAAATGCAAGTGAATTATTCCTAGAAAATAATCATTTGATTGGAAAAAATATGGTAACAGATAGGATCAGAGGATAAGTAAAGAAACCACCAGGCCAAGCCTGGTGGTCTCTACTATGATTCATCTGATTTATACTTCATGTCAAAGAAGATACATCTGAGTTTAAAAACTACATCTCATTTAGTTTATGAAATGTCACAAAATGAAGAAATTATTGCTACATGTTGTTACAGTCTAGCAAGACATTGAACATAAATTTATCATTATAGGAATCATAACAAATTTAATCAAAATAAAATTAATAAATTTTTATCAGTCCTTAGAAGGTGTTAGGATACATTTAGAAGATAAAACATGTGAAAATAATGCTTCCTTTTGGCACTTCACACATAATAAACCTGTTTTTAACATTTCCTAAATCAGTGATTTTGCAGCTTATTTATTCTGTAAAATCCAGGACAATAACTCCTTGAAATCAAATGCTTGTATTATTCAATTTTTAAGATTCATATTACAGAGAATGGAAAATGAGGTTTCAATACCTGTAATTTGTCTCCTATAGCCATAGTCCACAAATCATTGTTTTTAATACAGGAAGTCTATTTTTGAGTCACGACCAAGTTTTCAGAGCTAGCAGAGACATGTAGCAATGTCAGTGAACTACCACACTATAGACTACTCTACTCATCTCTTCAGACTGAGCAGAAGCAGCTGTGCATTGTCACAGTGATTGAGCCGACTCTGTTATGTATGGTAATAACCTTCTTTTGAATATTTCCCAGTCCTGGAAGAAAACAGGACAATCAGAATCGTGTGTGTGTGTGTGTGTGTGTGTGTGTGTGTGTGTGTGTGTGTGTACGTGTACACATTCACATATATACAGGAGTACACTTTTAGTTGTACCTGAGTGGGTCTTAGAGGCATGGCCTTGGAATCTAAATCTGGTCCCTAGCCCTTTCTGCACTGGTACTCTTCTCCTGCTCTGCTTCACATCCACCATGAACTAAGCATCTTTGTTCCACCATAACCATCCACCATGAAGTTTGTGTCTTGGATTCTGCCTGCCATAGACTGAATCCTCTTAAAATGGGAACTAAATTAAACTCTTTTCAGTTGTGGCTATTAAGTATCATGTCTCAGAGAAGAGAAAGCTAATACAAACACAAACAGAATATCTATGACATTCTAGAATATTTAATTTCAACACACACCTGATAAATCAAATATTCAATTTTAAAATCAATAAAACAACCATCATCATAATAAAATCTCATTTAAATCAGCTTCAAAAAGAACACATTGAGAAACATTTAAATGATGATGCTTAGTACATTTTCAAATGATTAAATGCAAGTAAAATAAATACTACATATATCTTGAGTGATAATTTAACATATTAAGTTCATTTCAACATACATAATCACATGAAATTAAAATTCTCGAATCATTCTGGAATATCCAAAATTCATTTAGACACTGCAAATTGCCCAATGTATAAAAATGGCATTCTTTGTGATTTGACACTTCTGGCCACATTATATTCAAATACCTTTGGGTAATTATGTCTGCTAAGGAAATAAAAACTTAAGTAAAACAGAATACAGAATGATTAACATGAAAAAGAAAAGGGAGAGGAGATATAATTAAGAAAGAACTTTCCAAATTAAAACGGAAACATTTCTTTCACAGTCTTATATCAAAGGACATATGTAGAGTCCCTTCAAAATTGTGAAGTTGGAAAACCAACCCAGCTGTATTTGTAAGACTCCCAGCTATTAGCACATCTCATCTTTATCTAGAGATACCCTGAGGTTATCAACTCAAAATAGTGAACTTTGAAGAAGAGATAATGTAAAAAATCTCATGTTCCAAATACAGAATATGATGAATAAGATAAAGCTTATTGCCATATGTGTATATGTGCATATAAGTTTTTGTGTGTGATGGTAACATATATTCATTTTGTAAGGAATATACGTTCAAATATATTCATTTTGTAAGAAAATGTCAAGTGTTAATATTTGGTGATCTTGAGTAGTACATTAGTATTTCATTTTTAATGAATTCATTATTTACTAATTCATAGCACTACTTCCACTAGAAACAAGCACATAGATTTTTTTTAAAAAATGGAAGCAATCAGTGATCTTAGTATTTGAAAAGTTTCAAAAGATATTAGTAGAGTTCTTGTACATTGAGAAAAGGGATAACTGTATTTTTCCATTATTTCTACCAAACAGATGTCAAATTAATAGATCCAATTAATATCAATGTTTAATTGCAAATTATTTCATTTAGTATTTGATTACGCTTGAAGGGAAAAAATTTACAATCAAAAATTTCAACCAGAATACTATTTGAAATCATAATATTAAAATAATCAAAGTATATAAATTAGTCATAATCTCCCACTTAAAACATAATAAACACAATCACACTAAAAGATAAAGTAACCCAACACTAGTCTTTTTTTTAAAGCGAATCATTGTTTCAATAGGGCCTGGGCTGCAGCACAAGGCTTCAGTATACCTGGGGTGGCCTCCAACGTTAAAACTAGTAAAGTGGCTGGGTATCCTACTTATGCCCAAGCTCACAGGCCTGTTTCAGAGAGGGGCAGGGCTGAAAGCTTGCTATGAACGTAGAAGACATTCTTTTACTTACACATAACCTGTGTTCTATAAAATATAAAGTTCTAGGCCAAAATTTCCACTTACTGTGTGACTTTGCGGATATAATCTGAATACAACGTGCTACCCACTGATATATGAAGAGTTGAGATAATACCCGTATATGTAGTACACATTCAACTTCTAATGGAAGCAATGCATAACATCACTTTCATTGAATTACTGCCTGTGAGACTCAGGTTTCCACTGCACTGTGCCCACCATAAACACAAGAGGGTTATCTTTGTAAACTAGAGAATAAATCAGTTTGCCTTACAATTTTCCAACTTTGAGAAATATTATTTTTACAAGGTGTGATCAAAATACACAGTGTAGGGGCTGGGGATTTAGCTCAGTGATTAGAGTGCTTGCCTTGTAAGCACAAGGGCCTGAGTTCGATCCCCGGCACCACAAAAAAAAAAAAAAAAAAAAAAACCACAGTGTATGTTTAAACTTAAAAACATTACAATAAAATAACACTGTTATTAATCTCTCTTAAAATTCACCTTCACGCTTGCAACACACTTATCTCATTACTGATCTTGACACTTGATTTGATTTCCTTAATAGATTTTAAACGTTTACTTTATATGGTCAATTTAATTTTGCAGAAGAGTCAGGAGACTCACAGTATCAGATAGAGTCATAAAGTAATGAAGATACACCCTAATGTTTCCATCTGACAGACACTGCCAGACCAAAAGCGATGTGTGTGTTATTAAAAAGCTTTTGCAAGGCAAAAGAAATCACCAATAGAGGAGGGCGAAAACCCACAGACTGGGAAAAAATTTTTGCTAGCTATCCTTCCAACAAAGGTCTAACATCTAGAATATACAAAGAACTCAAAAAAAATCAAACCTCCCAAATTTAAAGACCCAATCCAAAAACGGGCAACTGAAATGAATAAACATTTCTCAGATGAAGAAATAAAAATGGCAAATAAATCTATGAAAAAGTGTTCAACATGACTAGTCATCCGAGAGATGCAAATCAAAACAATGTTAAGATTCCATCTCACTCCAGAAAGAACTGCGTATATGGAAAAATCAACCAATAACAAATGCTGGTGGGGCTGTGGGGAAAAAGAACACTCCTCCACTGTTGGTGGGAATGTAGACTAGTCCAGCCACTGTGGAAATCAACATGGAGATTCCTCAAAAAACTACAACTAGAGGTTCTGCTTGACCCAGCTATTCCCTTACTGAGGATCTTCCCAGAAGAATTAAAATTGTCATACCACAGGGATATATGCACAACCATGTTTATAGCAACACAATTTGTAATAGCTAAGTCTTGGAAACAGCCTAAATGTCCAACAACCAATGAATGGCTAAAGAAGATGTGGTTTTTCTACACAATGAAGTACTACACTACAATAAAAAAGGATAAACTAGAGTCATTTGTATGTAAATGGATGTTCCTTGAGAACATACTATTAAGTGAAATAAATCAGACACTCATGAGTACACATTGGATTGTTTCTCTGATATGAGAAACCATAACTGTAAATAAGGACAAAGAGATCTAATAGATATTATATGAAAGAAGATAATATACAAAGGAGAGGAGAACTAGAAAGTGAGAAGGAGGAAAAGCAGGAAGCAAAAAAAGGAAAGAAAAGGGAAAGGGAAATCATGGAGAAATGTGAATAAACCTGTTGTAAATAGGGAAGGAGGGAACAGAAGGGAGGGGTGGGGAAGAGGGGAAAGAACCAAGATGCACCATGTACAGGTACAAAATAAATGTGATGAATGTGATCATTATATGTACAATGTACCAACACATGTTCTTGGCTAAAAAAAAAAAAAAAAGCGATGTGTGACATAGCACACTGTCATGACTGATGATGAGACTCTGTGCCCATTTCTCAGGTTACTTTCTATGTGCATCATTTCTTTTATTCAAACTTTTATTAGTACATGTTTGGAGTGTAGAATGACTACATTCATTGTGGGGAATTGTTGCATGTAGGTAAAATCTCTCCTTTTTTTTTCCTTTTCCCTCTATTCTCTCTTTTTTGCCAGCATCAGATTAATTTATCTTACACATCCTTATTAAGTTCATTATGATATAGATCAACAACCAGACTAACAGGCCAAACACATATAAAACACATAAGACGATTATTCTAAATGAAGGTACACTTTTATATACACTGTTCATGCTTGATTATAATAACTTTTTTCTCTCTCTTCTTTTTCCTATCGTCCATTCTTCATTTTGCATTTTATTTATATATTGAGTTTCTCATATAGGATAAACCATGTAGTATTTAATCTTGTGTGTCCCATTTACTTCACTTAACATTATGGTCCCAAGTACATCCATTTTCCTACAAATGCCTCAAGTTTATCCTTATTTATTGCAAAGTAGTACTCCATTGTGTACAAATATCACATTTATCCATTCATCTGTTAATAGACATATAGGCTGCTTCCATGGCCATTATGAATTGTGTTATATACATGGATATGTATATATGTATACATCACTGTGGTACAACATCTTTAACTCTTTGGGAAAGATACTTTAGAAGGGGAATAGCTGGATCAAATGGTATTTCTATATTTAGTTTTCGAAGAATCGCCATAATGATTTCCATAGTGATTGTACCAGTTTATAGGCCAATCAACAACGAAAAAGGGTTCCTTTTGCCTCACGGCTTCGCTAGCATTTGCTAAGGGTTGATTTCTTGATGGTAGTCATTCTTTCTGGAGTGAGATGGATTTTCAGTGTTGTTTTAATTTGTATTCCTCAAATGACCAGCCATATTGAACACTTTTTCATTTATCTATTGAATGTACTTCATTTGACAAGTGTCTATTCATTTCAGATGCCCATTTTGGGGGGATCTTTAAATTTGGGGGTGTCTAATATTTTTGCATTCATTATCTGTTCTACATAATAATCTTTTGTCTGACCAGTAGCTGGTAAATCTTTTTCTCATTCTGTAGTTCATCTCTTCATTCTATTATTGGTCTCCTTTGCTGTGCAGAAGCTTTTTAATTTGAAGTGATCCCATTTGTTGATTCTTGTTATTTCTTGTGCAACTGGAGTTCTGTACAGAAAGTCTTTGCTTAAACTATGTTTTCAAGTGTTTTACCTTTTTTTTGTTTTGTTTTGTTTTTATTTTTGAGACAAGGTCTCGCTACATAATTCAGGCCAGTTTTGAATTCACTATGTAGCCCAGGCTGGCCTCAAACTCACAGCAATCCTCCTGCCTCAGCCTCCCAAGTGTTGGGATTACAGGTATGAGCCACCATGCCCAGCTGTTTTACCTATTTTGTCTTCCAGTAGATTAAGCATTCCTCTTCCAAAGTTTAGATCTTTGATCTGTTTTGATTTTAGTGTATGGTCAGAGATATGTGTCTAGGTTTAACCTTCGGGATGCAGACATCCAATTTGTCACATCACTTCTTAAACTCTCTAATAAGCCCTTATAATATTGAGACTTCACAGTAATGTTCTTGGGTTCAAACTCAGCTTATCCAATTCCATCAAGATCAAAACATGTAAAACACAATCAACATCACCCTGAGGTTGGATTTTTGGTGGGTTTTGTTGTTTTGTATTTTGTTTTGTACAAGGAGAGCTGCTGAATTTCTACTGAGAACTCTTAACTTTGGGACTGGCCCCAGGATCACATCCACTGACTCAAATTTCATCTCCCATGATGGCATTTCTTAAAAAGCTAGAAGCTGAACCAGAATGATCACCAAACTCCAACCAAATGTATTGTTCATGATTCATGATTTATAGCACACTTTAGAACACATCTCAAAACAAAACAAAAATGCATCTCTCAGCCATAACTTACAACCTTAAAACTGACCACATTAAGCAAATTGTAACTTGACACACACTGTTTTTAATATTGATGAGCCACTTTTCCTATTGAAGTTCCTGCCTTTTCCATGGATGGCACTAGGCAGCAGCTTTTCGCTATTATGGCTTGTGTCGAGATGTTCCCCCACAGCCTCATACGATCATAGGTGAGCTTTTTCAAGGTGGCTGGATCTAGAGTGTGGGACTGATTTGTGGTGCAATGCTAGGATTAGGAGTTCTAGGGTTAAGGGCATGTTATTACTAAATCAGTCCATGGACTGGTTTGCCACCCACCCTAATCCCAGTAGCCTAGATAGATTATTAAAGGGGCAGAAAAAAGCTGCTAATGCTCCTTTCTCACTTGCTTTGCTAACGTCTGCCCACTATGAACTGTTTCTCCTCTGTGATGCCCTCTGCCATGTCACCTTGCCTTGGAGCCAGCCAACTATCAACTGAAACCTCTACCAACTATGAGCCAAACAATCCTTTCCTTCATTAAGTTTAGTCATTGGGTATTTTGTCTGAGCAACAAGAAAAGTAACCAAGACAACTGTATTCTTTGATCACACTTCATATTTCACAATTTCTATTTTTAATTAGTAACAGATCAAAATCCATTCACCAAGTTTCTAAATGATTAAGTGTATATTATCTCAAACAAATTAAGAAAAATTAGTAAAACAAATTGTACTACCCATAAATATGACTATCATATTTCCTACATGACTGAAAGAACAAATAACATTAAGAAAAATATTGGAATATATTTTCCAATGAGATCCAAAATAGATACTCTCAAGACATAAATTGCTATTTAGTCTCACATACATTTTAAGAGAAAAACTATATTATTGATAGAGTTTTTAAAATAAACTTCATTCAAAACCAATGAAGTTTTTTTTTTTAAGTATTAAAGGAACTTTACTAATGGCACAATATAATTAAATTAGAAACAAAGTTTTCTACTGGTGATTTGCACATAAGATGTTTGAGTAGGCTAAAGCAATTTGAACGAATACACAGTACTATTCATCATTTTAAGAGTTCTTGAAATACTATGACATTCGGGCATAGATATTTCAAACTTTTCTCCTAATTTAGTTTTATGGTATTTCCATGTCGTCCCATGCATTCCACAGAGGAAGAACAACTAAATTTAGGGCAACATATCTATCATGTGCACAGCACTGGTTCATTTTCAGACATCACATTTTTAAATAATACTACCTATCTTTCAAGATAGATAAAGACAGAGGAGATGCTTATAATAAAGTGCATTTTGAAAGCCACTGGTTTGGAAATAAAGGAAAACTCAAAGCAGTTAGCGAAACTGAGTTTGTACTCTAACTGGGTATGATTTCAACTTTATACCATCCATTTTTAAGAATGACATGTAGATAGAAAATACTTTGAAAAAAAATGACAGCAATAGTGTACTCTACATTTTAAAAAGCTAGAAGAAAGGATTTTGAAAGTTTTTACCAGGAATGATGAATGATAAATATTTGAGAAGACAGACATATTTAAACTGTATTTAAACACTACGCAATATATGCAGGTATTGAAATATTACATCATTCCATTGATATGTAAATTTTTATGTTTTTATAGTATATCATTTAAAATAAATTTTTTAAAAATGTTGGACAGGACACCGGGAATCACAACTTTAACCACTCAAGATCAAGGTGTGATAGGAAAAAAATAGAACAAAAATATGGACTACTCAGATTATGCTGAAGGAAATTCATCACTTGAAGTTTTCAGTTTTTAAGGAGTCAAGTTTTGTACCCTCCACTTCAAAGCAGAGACAAATCTATAGCCAAGGCCCGATGGGAGGACAGATATGAATGAGTACTTTATTCCTACTGAAAGTTGATTGTATTACACTAGTCATTCACGCTAACAGTTTATGCCCAATTTTGCTTAAAGTAGAAGAGGAAAAGCTAGAGGTAAAATTTAACTCTATCTCCCCATCACATATGTGCTTGGCTGGTCCTCAAAACAGAAATTTCAAAGACAACACAAACAGTCAAATTTCCTCCAATATGGTTTCAATGGTCCCAAGTCCTATCCATTCTATATCTTATCAGGCAACTCAGAAGAATGAATGAAACAGGTACCATCAAATTTCCACAGTCCTTCTGGTATCACAAGGAGAGTGAAGTGAAAAAGTTCATATATCTAAAAAGGTGAGCCAGTCCAATATAATACATACCATTCTGGTGGCAAATCATATATCACATTCAATTCTAAGGAACATAAAAAACAGCAAGGCATTTTTATAAACACCCGAAGCAGTAACAATGGATAAAGAAACATTGCATGTAAATGCAACGGAAAGAGATAATCAAAAATGTATTCCCTTGGAAGAGAAAAAAAGACTTTTAAAGATATACTTTCATACAGGAGTTTTTTTGTTTTCTTTTTTAAATGTGTACTCTAAGAACACTAGAGTAGAAATGAGTAGTAGAATGGCATTGAAAGCTAGCAGTATAAGAAAACAAGGGAAAAAACAATGACGTGGTAGAAGTCACCAAATCTAAAACATTAAATAGCAGACTATGAGTTGATGAACTAAGACATGGAAGAAAAGACTAAAGAGGCAAGAGTGAATTCATAGGGAAAAGTGATATACATACTACTTGAAAAATTTTGAAGACTATGGAAAGTACAAAATGAAAAACAAACTGTAGAGAAAAATTACTGTGTCCACTTGGCCTGGTATATTATGTAAAACAAAATTTTTATTTAAAACCATGATGATGAATAATGCTAATTATAGTAACAATAAAAAACTTTCTCTTATAGAGAAAAGATTAGAAGATTCAGAGGCTCACACTGTATTTCATAACAGTTTAAGCAGATACTGAACAGCAAGATATTGTGATATATCAGGAACCAACACATTTAAGAATGACTCTGGTAAATAAAGAGAATTTTTCTATTTAAATGAACAGGGGGAAATTTTCATTCGCTCTCTCCACAGCATATTTCAATGTTAGAAAAAAATACCTTACTGTCAGACGTTAGTATTCTTGATGAAAATGTTTAAACTCTTACTTGATATGATTTAATATAACTAAAACTGCTCCTAGGAAGGCAATCAATTACTCAAGTGTCTGCAAGTCAAGATTGCTCAGGACCGTATTTTTTTCTTTAACAGTTCTCTTTGATCTAGATGATCATTAAAAATCTGTCTCACTCAGAGAAAAAAGATATAGAGATATTTTGAAGTATTTATAAATGCAACTAAATGATGTCTGTGATTTGCTCCATAAAATAATCCATTGGCAGGGTTGGATAAGGGCATGGATGGTACAAGGATGTCCCTAAGTAAACAAACATTGTGCAGCTGAGAAATATTTTAGGTTCATTCTAGCATACTCTTGTGTATGTTTAAAATTTCCCAAAAGCAACATAAAATCAAACATCTTATTGGAGTTTTCATGGGAAACTGTATGACTCAAATTACAGACAATCTGTTATACACGTTGAGTGCAAAAAAATATTCTTAGATATGACAGACTTAGGAAATACATCATCTTTTTTCCTTCCTAAAAGACTTCATTGGGAAATGTGAAATGAATCACAAAGAACATGCAGTTATTCTTGAAGAAGACAAGGATTTGTCTGCCTTATCTGTTGTCAGTATCTCTTAGGTCAGATACCGACATATAAAGAAGAAATTAAAATACATTTGTTCAATGAATGACTGAACAGATGATTAAAAAGTTATGACAACCATGAGCTTATGGTGAATACTTAGTCCACAATTTTGAAAACCCTCATATGTCTGTTTACTATAAAGAATACTTCTTTTGACTATATTAAAGTTGGATAAAACTCCCAGAGCACGGAGACAAAGCACGGAGCATGGAGAATAATAAAGTGAAGAAATAGTAATAAGAATAACTATGATCGTTTTCTCATTTTTTGTTGGATGTAGAGCACAACTAGCAAATTCTGTTTGCTTCTGGTGTGTAATAACTAAAATTAAGTGTAATTTAATAAGCTTAATAGTTAAAAGGAAACATTGGGTTCAATCCCCAATACCACCACCAAAAAACACATATTAAATATTATAAATAGTAGGGATTTATCATAAAGATAGTAGTAAATAAAATACAAACCTAGAGAGATGAAATAAATTTTATATATGGACATAAAACATCTGAATAAATGAGATTAATCTTCTAAATATATATCACTATATAGCCTACCAACTGAAAATATATTTTCTTTTCACCCATATGAACATTATCAAAAACCAGTATCATATCATATTGCTAAGGAATCCTTGATAACTTTCCAAAAGAGTAAAAAATATATTTGGTTTTTATTAACAAACTATAAAATAAAAGGGAAAATAAAAAGAGGGAAAATAAAAAGGCAAAATAAAAAGAATTCCAACCTTGAAATGTATCTTATTACTTAGGTAAAAATGAACTTTATAGGTGCAAACTGCAAATACAAAATAAAGACACACATTATATGAAAATATTTTATACATTTTATGGGAAAATTTTTGCCTAGAATATGAAGACAAAAATGTAAAACAAATTAAAATTAACAAAAAGTGCAACTTTAAGACTTAAACCTCTTTTACAGCAGAAAATGATATGATCAAAGTTAACTTTTTAACTTTAAAGTTTAAAAAAATTACAAAATGAAAGCAAATAAAAACAGATGAACTGTTACTGACACCAATAAAAAAAAATTGTAATATATGATCAGCATGTCTGTCTAGTTCCAGTCTATTTTCTGCTAAAATTGCATAGAAACATTTCCACATATGTGGAGCCATTTTCTCTTTTCCATTCATTTTTAACATTTAACCCATGCTAGGATTGCCTTTTTTACCATTAATCCTTGAAAACTGCTTCAAGTACCATCACAAATTATGTACCCTATGACTATCCAAACAAAATCAATAATATGTTTTCAACCCTCTTCTTTATTTTTCAACAGCATTTTACAGTTGCCTACTTTACCTCTCTGAAATAGATTTCTTTTAGTTTCTGCAGAGAACTTTCCTGGTTTCAGTAATACATATCTGTCTACAAACACGCATGCACACACACGCGCACACTCTTCCTCTGTAAAAGTCTCATTTTCAGGTTCTTTCTCTACTCAATCTCTAAATGTAGGGAATTTTCAGAACTTGGTCCTGTGGCTCATTTCATTCTCACTCTCTATTCTCTTCTCAAGGTGATTTTATACACTCATTGCTGTAGAAGTCACATTTATACCAATAATCACTGGCACAGAAATGTTTTTATATTCCAGACTATAATTTTAAATCAAAAGCTGGACAATCCTAATGGAATATCTTGTTATTCCAAATTTTCAAAATTTTCCAAGTTCTTTTTTTCTTCGTTAGAAAAATTTTTAAATTTCTTTTTCTCACGACTGTGCCCTCCCCTATACTCACTCCTAGCCACACTTTCTTTCAGTCACATCAACAGGGACACCATCATCCACACTACCTAGTTAGGACAGTATTTTACTTGACTTCAAATCATTATTGATTTACACTTCAGGCATTTATTTAAATTCTCTGACACAGATATTCAACTATTGTAATTTGAATGGATAGGACAAATTAAAGGCATAAGTTTGATGTATAAAAATTATATTAAATGTACAAAAAAAATCACTAATACCCAGAGCACGCTGGCAATCTGTATTTATTAAAAATTCAGAAATGGACCATTAACATATAAAAAGTTGCTCAATCAATAGTTTTCTTGTAGTAATTTGTTAAATATTAAGAGAATTATAATTTGTATGTTGACAGTATATGCTAATTTTGAAAATTCCCATTAAGTATTTATTGAGTACCTGCTAAATCACAGGTATACTTTCTAAGGATATAACAAAATTAATGAAGTTCTTGCCTTCAGGAAACTTAAATTCTATTTATGGAGACAAACATAAAAAAAAAAAAAACATTATCTGAACTAGAAAGTAGTATCAAAAATTTTTCAAAAGGGAGTAAAAAAAAGAGTTATATATACATATATAAAACAAAAGTAATAGAAATTTACTACATTAATGATAAACTCATAATTTCTCAAAAATTAAATATTGGTTTTTGCCAAAATTTTACTTATAAAGTGCATGATGAAATGTCTTAGATTCTCCTATTTGTTTTTCTCAAAATTTTCATTTTTGCAAAAAAATTCATTTACTTTTGCAAAAAATGAAAATTTACTTTTCTTATTGTTATTACTTGTATTATTGTTTTTTAAATTAATTTTATATCCATATTATTCTATTTTGGAGCATATGTCTTTCCCTATTTCCTATCGGTTTTCTCTTCCTCCAATTCTACCTGAACTTTGTCAGATCTCCAATTATTAATGTTGTCAGAAATAACAGAGAAGTTCTAAGGCCTAATTGTTACATGGCTAATTCATTAATGGAATTCTATTATTATTCACAGTAGAAGTACTATCAGTCTCCTTCACATGGAAATTTAAATGCATGTACAAGAAAAGTAAGTACTAAAAAACTAATGACACTCTTTGGAAAAAATGTAATTAATAGCACATTTAAAATATTTATTTTTACATTAGTGGATTATTTAAATATTTGAAAAGCAATATGCATTCTTCTACAACAAGATGCAAAAATAACGTTATTTTTAAAAATCATAAACATAATTATCATTTTCTTAATGGATAGTGTTACATATTATGCTCAAGTTCTTAATTAACCATTTAATTTAACTCTATGCTTTTATAAACAACCCCTTCCCATCTCAAATCATTCTGTCACAAAATCACTAAATTAACGAACCTAAAGCAGATTGACTCTCAAGTTTTTTTGTTTGGTCTAGAATTCAAAGAATTCTACAATGTGATCTTAATTCACTTTTCAGTTTTCCTCTACACTATCTTTATGTTTTCATTTCTGTCTTTAAATCATATTTGATACTCATACAAAATATTCTACCTATGTACAACTTTCACAGTGTTCCTTCATACATTTCAGGCAGATAGTTTCTGCATGTGGCTTAATTCTCTAGGGATGTATTGTTCAGGAATCATCTGTTATTTAGCATATTTTGCTTTTTGAATTTTTCCAATTTACTAATAATTTTAGTACTTCTCCTTGCGTATAAGATTTGGAAAAGGTAAGTTGCAAGTAGAACAATAATTACCTTCATATTTCCCCATATTAGTACTTTGAACAGAAACTGCTGTTTGAATTAAATACATTATTTACTTGTATTATGAACATTTTACTGCTCTTTAAACTCACAATTTCACAAGCTTCCTGGATTCATGAATTTTAACTTTTTTTTTTTTAAATTAAGAGAAGACTATTTAGAGAACAATTTAT
Source organism: Hystrix cristata (assembly GCA_004026905.1). Lineage (NCBI taxonomy): Eukaryota > Metazoa > Chordata > Mammalia > Rodentia > Hystricidae > Hystrix > Hystrix cristata. Next base: position 32,454 of record PVJO010002426.1, read on the forward strand.
TTAAAAGTGGGGAAAAAGGGAGAAAGGGAGATGATAGACACTCGACGTGTGGGCCCTTGGTTGTAGCCCCTTTTTGTTGAGGTTTTTCCCTTGGGCCGGCCCTTGGAATCTGATTGGCTCTTGGGCTTCTCTGTCACCTCTCCCTTGATTTTCCTCAGCCCTGTGACCTTTGTCTTTTGGCAGAGGGCAAGTTTATGGGCAGGTACCTTAGGGTTAGGTTATGTAGATGTAAGAATCAAAAGGGAGTTTTCTTTATGTTAATCAGATTACCTGGGGCCTTCCTCCTTCCTAGAACCAGTCTCTTTGCCTTTGTCTCCTTAACTGTAGGGCTGTAGCTGCCTTAATGTTTCTAACTATTTGATTATAGCTGTCTGGCTTTCAGAGTCTGGTTATAGAGGTCAAAACTGTCTCTCTGAGAGGGGAATGTAGGGACAGGGGTCCCCATAGGTAGGGAAAAGAAGGGTAAAGGCCTCGTTAGACATTGTTTTAATCACTTTATATACCAGGTGCCTATAGATAAACACAGCATATACTATGCTCAGTAAATAATTTATAAATGAATGCATAAAAAATGAGGAGTCATAATTGTGAAAAGTGGTATTTCCACAGGATTCGTGCTTGTATTTGAAGCTACAGGATACAGTAGTTCTCCCTTAACTCTGGAAGATACAATTCAAAATCCCCAATGGCTGCGTAGAATTTCTAATATTACCAAACACTATATATACTGTGCTATGTTTATGCCTCTGCATACATACTTATGGAAAGCTTAATTTATAAATTTGGCACCACGAAAGATCAATAAAAATAGTTAAATCAGAACACTTATAACATTATACAGTACTATAATAGAAGCTATATAGATGTGGTTTCTTTTCATTCTTTCAAAATATCTTATTGGTCTCTAGATCTTAGCAACCTCCATGTACCATTTTTTTTCTTCTTATTAAATTGAGAACTCTTACTCTGTCACTTAAAGGAAGCACTTTCAAGATTATTTATGGCATAGATGAATTGCCATCACCACCCTATTGTACTTTGTGATCATTGTTAAATTTTTAAAAAAGGTTGGCAAAAATGAGGCACGGCAACATTTGATCTTATAAATGAGTGGGCTACTGAATGACAGATGGCTGAGCAATACACACAGTGGAGATCACTGGACAAAGTATGGTTCACATTCCAGCTGGGAGGGAGAAGGGCACTGTGAGATTTCATCATGCTACTCAGAACAATGTACATTTTTAAAACCATGAATAATTTCTAGAATTTTCATTTAATATTTTTGTATTGAGGTTAATTGCAAGTAATAGAAACTGGATAAGGAGAATACTGTATAATCATAAACTATTAATGCAGATTTCATAAACTGCTAGACTATTCTTTCTTGTCATTGAAGAATGCAAGTTTCTAATGAGTTTACATTTTATTCCAATAAAGACAAAAATTAGTTCTCTGAGAACTGTTTTATAAAGCTCTTTAATTTAGAATAGCAATGGTGAAGAATTGGGAAGTAAAAGTTAACATGGCATCTTTGGGAATAGATTCTGTTTTTTATTGTAAGTGTACCTAAATAATTTTAACCATTCGAACTGCTAAAATTATGAAGGGCAACATATCCACATACATGATCTACACCAGATGAACGAATATTTTAAGTTCCATAAAAAGACATGCAGGTTTATTTTTAGAGGAAAAATAGTATTTTTAATGGAGTATTTTATTGTAGAATTTCTTTTAATAATGCTCTATCATTTTTGAGGACTATTTTAGTTAATACTGCATAACTCAATCTCCCCTATTCTTATTTTTTAAAGCTTTAGAATCTTGGGCGCTTATAATCTAATGTTCAAACATAAGGTTTCCCTCAGAGTACAATGATGCAAATGTAACATCTTTTTTCTCCCATTCGGACTCTTAACTCTTTATACTTTGAAGTGTGCAATACACAAACAACATTTGTCTTACGTGTACCATTAGCTGTCATTAATAACCGTGTTTTATTTCAATCACATTAATGCAACAATCATAGCATTAGATAACCAGCAATGAAGCCAGATGGTATCTGTGACCGTAATTGTGATATTTCAACTTGACTGAATTAAAAATGCATACAGGATTAGCAGCGCACCCTTCTGGACCTATCAGGCTGCAGCATGGAGGCATGGACCCATGTCTGGTGTCCGGACCCTCCTCCCTGCAACCATTAGCCTGATCTGCTTCCCATTTGCCATGACTAAAGCACCTTTGCCCTAACATTCTCTTTTGTTGTTATTTCTGCCTTGGAGCCAGATGATCATGGACTAAATTCCCTGAAATCAGGAGCAAATATAAATCTCTCCTCCTTTGAGATGTGTGTGTCAGGTAACATGTCTCAATGACAGGAAAGCTAACTAATATAGCACCATATCTGTTTGACATACCATGTTCAATATTAATCTGTATACTCCCTAGTTTAGCATAAATTTCTATAGCAGATGCCTTCTTGCAATTAACACACCGAGATGTGGGAGCAGTAGATTTTGCTGGTAACAAACTTTCCATCAAGTCGACATCTGTGATTTATACCTCCAACTCACTTTCAATGTATTTACATAATAAGTTCAATTTAAAAACAGATTATACAGTCTTCTTACATTTTTATCACAGTATCCCCTAAAGATAGTTAAAAAGTAAATCAGGTAAATTTTAATTATTTCTCCTTTTTTCTAATTAAAATAGCTGTTGTGAACATATAATCAAATTCTCTGATTACATGCATTTAGTTTAAAAGAAAAAATAGGTGATTTTATCCTGATAAATGTACATAAGACCGTAACAGGTATAATTTATTCTAACTGCTATCAACATGCTCAGACAGCTTATATGCACATTGCTTTAAAAGCATTTTGACAGTACTGGCCTGAAGCCTTTCTTTTGAATCAAGTTTAAATCATTCATTCTCACTGAACAACCACTAAGGAAAGTGAGGTTCAAAGAGGTCAGATGGCTTAATTAACTTGCAGTATTACAAGATTTTTCTTTTCTTTTCCTTCTGTATGGAAAGGCAACTTCCAGTTCCTTTCAGGAATATTTTTGGTGACTCTGTGAAAGTAAGATCACATTAAGTCAAAAAAATTTTAATCAGTAAGTATGTTTTCTAAATATCATTTTAAACAGTATAGTTAATATAATTCCAGATACTGGATATTAGAAGAGTAAAAGTGTTTTCGATATAATTTTATTTTTGAAATACTCTAGCAGGAAATTTATAGCATACGATTATTACAAAAAATTCTTTTTGGCCATGGTGGCATATGCCTGTAATCCCAGCTATGGGGAGGCTAAAGCAAGAGGATTGTAAATTTAAGGCCAGCCGAGGGAACTTAGTGAGACCCTGTCTCAAAATAAAATTAAATGGTTGTTGATAAAGCTCAATGTTAGGGTCCTTGCTCAGCATGCACAAGATTTTAAGTTTAAGCCACTGTACGAGGAAAAAGTAAAACTCGAATTCATTTCATACAATTTTAGCATGTGTTATGTGCTGTGCTTTAGATCAAGAATAACCCCTAAAACGTTCGTGCCTTCAGAGGCGGGGGCTCTGGGAAGTTGAGTGGATCAAGGGGATACTACAACTGAATGAGATGTTAGGAGGAGGAAACCGGTCTGAAGGGACAGAGGAGAGTGACCTGGAAGAGTATTCTTCACTTCCTCTCTCTCTGCTTTCTGGGCAGCTTCCATGAGCAGCTTTGCCACTCTGCTACACCACTCTGCTACGCCATTCTCCTTGGAGCTAGCAGGAGAGCAACTGAAACTTCTAGAAACTATGAGCCCAAATACACGTTTCCTCTGTTAAATTGTGGGTGTTGGGTATTTTGTCCCAGAAACAAGAGAGTGACTAAGACAGCATGTGTATGTGGTCATCAAATTTATTGTTGGCATTAAGTTCTACATAACCACAAAAATGCCTTAAAAAGTATATTTCTAATGATTTAATGTTGTACTTCAAGACAAATAATTGATAAACTGTTAACTAGGTTTTATGTATATAATAAATATGTACATTAATATCGTTTTTGCCTATTTTGAGTTGCCCTTCATTTTTTTCTCAATAAAAATTAACTAAAATTATCTCTCTGCTAGCAATCTTTTAAAATATCTATGATGAATTATTACAATATTTTTTAAGACTGATATATTTTTGAATAAAAACCTTTAATACCTCTACCTCAATCTCTTCATGTACAATCACAAAAAGCAGAGATAGAAAAGGACCGGAGTTAACCAGAGTGGGCAAAAGTATATTGGCATTAAAGGAGTATGGTAAGGTACTTCACTGATAAAATGTTTCTTTTCTATAAAGTCAGGTCGGAAGGCACACAGATTTAAAAGATATGAAGAAAGACTACAGATTAAATGGAAAGCCTACTTCCCTCCATTCCAGCTTTCACAAATGTTTTGTTGTTAAAGCAGGGATCTAGATTTCCAGATGTCAGTTTTATGGTGATAAGAGAATTTCTCACCTAAAATGAATCCCCACCCACCTTTGTTATTCTCCTCTAAGAGTCTGGTCTGTCTAGAATTATTGTCCCTGATAATAATGTCTGATACTTGTAATAGCTTCTACTATGTGCCAGGCAAGTTGTTAAGTGTTTTACATTTATTATCTCATTTGATTTCAGGCAGTTATATAACTGAGGTGAGAATTTGAATAAGGATAAAGGGCAAAAAAGATTCTGATATACTTAGAAATACATGTAGTTGCTAAAAGGAGAAAAAGAGACTGCAAGAAAGTTCCAAGTTATAAACATGCAATTTAATGCTGCATGCCAAGAAATAACTTTATTTCTAATATGGAGCATTTAAAATGTGAAGCATTTAAAATATGAAAAATAATTATTTACTTGTATACAATGCCACACAGAATACACAGAAGCTGTCTGTGTCTATTATGCTAGCTAAATATAGTAATTAAAAGGAATAACTCAGGGGTTTGGGGATTAGTTCAGTGTTACAGCGCTTGCCTAGCAAGCATAAGGCCCTGAGTTCGATCCCCAGTACCCCTCAAAAAAAAAAAAAAAAAAAAAAAAAAAGGAATAATGCCGATTTGTAATAGAGAAAGAACACAAACCGGCTAGCTGAAATTTTACTTATTCAATTTTTTATTTTATTATGTCAAATTACATCAATGATATACATTTCCTAACAAAGTTTTAAGAGTATTTTAAATTATTATATAGTGTTTTAGACTAGAGTAGCTATCCTATGTATAATATATAGTAATATTTAAATATTTTAAAACAGATTAATAATTTTTGCTGAGGACTGTAATACTTAGTGATAGCTCTGATAAAAATAATTATTTAATGAAGACACAATTCAGGACAACTTTAAGAAACTGCCAATTAAGGCAAAAACACATTTAGAAAGACAAAATTTTTGGAATATGTACTATACTTTTCACGTTCTATTACATTTTAAGACATCAAAGATACATGATCCTGGCTTTAGAGAATAAATTGGGAAAATGTAATAACTTTACTAGCAACCAATTTATTAAATCTATTTTTTTTTGCACTTAGAAGAGCTGACATGTGAAATAATATTATCACTACCTGCATTCCTTCTTGTATATGCTACCACCTCACATATGCGTGAATACTACACTATAAACTCCACAAATGTAGGGCCATGCCTCTGTCTTTTAGTCATGTGAAATTAGCCTCTAACACACTGTCTGACACAGTACGTAGTCAAGAAATCTTAATTTAATAAGTTACTGAATGTGGTTTGTCACCCATTTCTTTTGGTCCAGTATAAATGCTGTCCAAAAAATTGATTTTACTGGACATTTTAGCAAATCCAAGTTTTAAGTTTGTTTGTAGAATATTACTTAATATTTTATAATGCAAAGATCATTTTTATAATAAATGCAATGATGGATATGCTGCATTATTTTGAAATCTTTAAGCAACTTTATGGCTGAGTCTATAATTATAATGTTTAGAGACAATTAGAAAAATATATGTATGTGTTTATGTGTATCAACAATGTAATACATTCCTAGGCAAAATAATATATGTGTCAAATTTAATTACTGCTGTTAGCTTGTCTATATTTTATCCTAAAATTCACATTTAGTGTTTTATAAAAATATCTACAATCTTTTAACTATGAAAAATATCATAATATTAACAGTATTATCAGTATCACAATATTGACAGTAAAAAATCTTTTAAAAACATGGTGACCATTACTACCATGAACTGAATTGCTTACTTAGTCTGTTAGTTAATAGCTGGATTTTTTATTATTAGCTTCACATTAAAAGATTAGCTAAAGGAAGGCCATGGCCTCGGTTAACAGAAATGCTGGGAGTGTTCTGCTTACTTCATGAATAATTTATAATCCATTTGAACCAAATGAGCTGCAGAGCACTATTACAATTAACATCCAGCTCTTCCATAGATATGGTTTTAACTCCCTTTAGGATATTCTTTGTAATGAGTAGCAAGACATCATTTTCTGGGGCACCTAACATACTACTGCAGATTCTACTGCTTAGTCTTTGTAAGAGTCTCAATACATCAAAATAAAGTTGTCACTTCTTCCTAAGATCCTAGCAGGTAAACAAAAACAGTAAAACGTATGAGGGAAAAATTTAGCTTAAAATAATCTGAATTTATAACTGATAATACACAATATAAAATATGGTATTTATATTCTTATTCCCCCTAAATCAACTATTAGTTTGATAGGTCCTAAGAATTATAATATCCAACGATTTACTTCATGAACATTGCTCTCCTACATTAACAAGAGGCTTACTCCACCCTTTCCTCAAAGCCTCAAAATACAGGTCACATAATTTTTTTTTTTTCCTTTTGGTACTTGGGATTGAACCCAGGGCTTTGACAAGAGCTACATCCTCAGTCCTTTTTTTGTTTGTTTCCTGATTGTGAGGCAGAGTCTTGCTAATTCAGTAAGTGGCCCAGGCTGGGCTGGAACTTGCAATAGTCTGGTCTCAGGCCCTCAGAGTGCTAAGATTACACCCATTCACCAAGAAGCTCAGGTACATCACATGTCATTTATTTCAAATATGCCCTAAAATCCACATGCAGAAAGAAAATGTTACATTTCCACTGGAGTCAACTTTTAAAATTTTTGACCATTACTGATATTTTATAGACTGAGATACAAAGGAAAACATGAGAAAGAACAATTAGTATCAAATTTTAGAAATATCAGTTTGTGTAAAACTTCCATCATAATAAATACATAAGAAAAAGAGATTTAAGGCTTTCTTTGATGTCTATTATCTCAACAAAAGTTAGGGTTACTATATATTTCAGTTAACATTACAAACATCACCAAAGAAAATTCAATCAATTAGAGGTATTTAAAGGTTCAAGATAATTCCAGTTGAATAGTCAATTTGAGATCTGAATTTTCAAATGATTCTTGATTTTCTTGTCATTATATTCCACTATTAAAGAAACATTTTGTAATAAAATTCTCACATAAAAAAGGGTAGCATTTTGTTTTTAAGTAGCCAACCTAGTATACTGCATATATACCTTAAAAAAAATATTAGTTCTTAAAATTCTGCAAACTTTCAGCCGTATTTTCCTGAAGACGGATGAATACTCTCCTCACTAGCTAGAATATTATCCACAACATTCCTAATCTTGTATGTCCTAAGCAAATCTACCCTTTTTAAGATAACCACTTTTATCCTAGCACTGGAATATTTTTTTCTAATTACCAAAGATATAAATTCTACTACCTGATTTTTCCCCTATGAGTATACGGTTATAATGATATCTTTGCAAGTTAATAGCCCTTTTATACATGTTTATTTCATTTGGTTCTTGCAAGCATTCTGTAGTCAAAAATCTAACCTTTTATAATAAAATGCATTCAAATATCACCTAAGTCTTGAGATTGTTCAGTCATTTTGGAGTACAGACTTCATTCAGGACCTAATAAAACATAAATTCCCTTTGCCCAAGGGGAGAGGGAAACACACATATATAACAACACATATAAATTTATGGTTTCAGAGGATTTATGGATAGCATGAATTATTACATTAAAAAAGTACTGTTTTGCTAATCACTCACACCCAGCAGGATCAAGTGATGTGAAAGTTCATGCCACTTGTTAACGGTACTAATGTTTACTTGTTAACGGTATTAATGTTTACATGTAATCAGTTTGAAAGAAGATAAAATGATTTGGAGAAGATTAAAGAAACAAGACATTATTGAGAATATATTATTTGTTTTCTATCATTGTTTTCAGCAATGCCTCCCTATTATTGATTAAGAAACAGTATAAAGGCAGGATATTTAAATTGGAGTGAGACTTTAAGTATGGAACACCTTTCAGATTCAAGTTAGGAAAGAAATATCCTCTAATTGCTTTGTTGACAAATTCATCACGAAGGGTGTAAGATAATATTTCTCAATCCTGGAAGCACATTAGAATCACTCAGGGAGTATATTTTTTTTAGAACAATTAACCTTGTCTAGGATCCCACTCCCTGAGGAATATTGATTTAATTGGTCCATTATAGAGTTTTGACTTCACTACGTTTTTAAAATTCCTCATGAGATTCCAGTGTGCAGTGTTTACAGCCATTGCTAGAGAAGAACAAGTAAGAAGGAACTTGGGGCTTAATTTTTATGAAGATTTGTATGCTCCTGTAAAAGTAATTCCAGCTCACAAGGAAAAAAAAAAACATTTCAAGGTGCAATTGGAGTTAGCAAAGAGAAGTGTCTTCAAATACATATCAAAATTAGGCAAAACATTTTTAAAACCTGAAAGATGAAAAAAAATCTCATATCCAGAAAACTAAATCGAGTTAGGATATTATGAAAGAAATTGTGCTACACAAATAATCAAAATACAATAAAAATGCTAAGAATATGGGGTTGGAGATTTAGCTCAATGGTAGAGCATTTGTCTACTAAGTGTAAGGCCCTGAGTTCGACTCCCAGCACACCCTCGCCCCCAAAATAAAGCTAAGGAGAAAGTACATAAAAATTCTTTGAGAAATACATATTTAACCCATATACACTAGTTATAAAGAGGATTCAATCACTGCATAAATATTTTATTATAATTTAGCTATTTACTATTTATGGTTTTGTAGCATATGTTTATATATGAAAAGGTACAGAAAATTGACTTCACAAAACATATGTGGAGCGCGACACTGTGACACACACTTGCAATCCCAGCAAGAGGCTGGGGCAGAAGAATTGCAAGTTGGAGCCCACCCTGGACAATTTAGTGAATTAGTGATACTCCAGCTCAAAATAAAAATAAAACTTAAAAAAGGGCTAGAGATATAGCTCAGTGAACAGGTCCTGAGTTCAAGCCCCACTACCACCAAAAAAAAAAAAAAAAAAAAAAAAGAAAAATATTATATGGGCCCAACTATTTGACTAAAGATCAGACGTTCTCAAAGGTTCTAACACCTCAAAAATCTTGTAAAGATTTTACTGGAAAATACAGAAAATACAGAAGAAAGATTTTAGTGGAAAATACTGGACTACTACTATTCAATTATATCAAAAGCAAGCCAAAAAGAAATAGTGCATATGCACACAAACATATCCCCATACATATAAATAAAAATATTATATAGTATATAGATCACTTTTAAAACTTGCATTTAAAAATAAATAAAATCAGCATTTTTATTTTACATTGACAATTGGAGCTATCTAGTAGAGAATATACATGATTCGTAAGATACTCCTGAGTATCCTTCAGAAAACAAATAATAACATCATTGAATCTTACAGCTTGAAAAGAATGTATATATTACTATTCTTTCCAGTACAACTTTCTTTCCAGAGCAGATACAGAAGATCGCAGACTCAGCATCCACAGTTGCACTAAGTAGGAAGCAGGAGGTTCACTAGGGTGGTTTTTCTTTCTATTGTTTCTTTGGTTGGTTTCTTTTATCTGACAATTTTTGTTTTCCTTCTAAAGGTTACCTTTCTTTTTGAACTATGGTTGACTGAAACTGACTTACATTCCCATTTTGGCCTGACCAATGAATGGTCTCACAGAAATAAAAGGACAGCTTCTTGGGAGAGTGAAGAGTATGGAGTTCATTGAGATAAATGGTAATTCAAATTAAGTCTTTCCTGGCTGCAAAGTTCTGAAAATTTGGAGAACTGAGTGGATAATTCATAATCACTTAATTGTGGCCATCAGTATTAATAATCTATGTATAGAAAAAGCAGGCTTGTTTGTAAGTTTATTAATTAGGACAAAATTTAAAAGAGATTGCATTTTCAAATACATATGAGGTGTGACCAAAATATACAGTGAATACTTAAATTTAAAAAGATATTTATTAGAGTAAAAGACATATTGCCATTAATCTTCCTCAAAATGCTCCCTCTCATTTCAAACACACTTATCCCATTGTTCTTGCCACTTTCTGAAACAATTCTAGAAGTCCTTGTTCATGAGAGTCTTTAGGGGATGTAATAAAAAATAACAGTGAATGTTGTTGCTAAGTGCAATACAACAGAAAGGCAAACTTATAAAAACATTACAGTGTATTCTCACCCACTTTATTCACCAGATCTGATACTACAAGATGTCTGGCTTTTCTACAAAGTCAAAATGACTGTGAAAGTAATCATTTTTAATTGACTGAGCATACTGAGGCAGTGTGGCAGCATTACTAAAGACAGCCACAAGAGGACTTCTAGAATTGCTTTAGAAAGTGGTAAGAATGATGGCATAAGTATACTAGAAATGAGGAAAAGTATTTTGCAGGGGTTAATAATATGACTGCTACTGTAATTTTTTTAAAAATTTAAATATGCACAGTACTTTTTAATTACACTTGCTGTCTTCATATTCTTTAACAAAAAATTTTTAAGTGATCTCAGAGAGGTCAATATAAATTTTGGGTTTTTTTTCTTTTTTTTTAATTTTTATTTTTTTACCAAGAACATGTATCGGTACATTGTATATATAATGATCATAATCAACATGGTTATTTTGTACCCGTACATGATGTATCTTGGTTTTTCCCCCTCTTCCCCTCCCCTCCCTTCCATTCACCCACCCCTCTCTATTGGAACACGTTTATTTACATTTTTCCATCTGCTTGGTATCTTCCCAGAAGATTTAAAATCATCATACCACAGTGATATATGCACAACCATGTTCACAGTAGCACCATTTGTAATAGCTAAGTCTTGGATGCGACCTAAATGCCCAACAACTAATGAATGGCTAAAGAAGATGTGGTTTTTCTACACAATGGAGTACTACACTGCCATAAAGAAGGATAAACTAGAGTCATTTGTATGTAAATGGATGTTCCTTGAGAACATACTATTAAGTGAAATAAATCGGACACTTACCAGTACACATCGAATTGTTTCTCTGATATGAGAAACCATAAGTGTAAATAAGGACAAAGGGGTATAATAGATATTACATATAAAGAAAAAGATAGTATTCAAAAGAGAGGAGAACTAGATAGGAAAAAGGAGGATAAAGAAGGAAGGTTAAAAGGAAAGTAAGATGAAAGGCAAATTTTGTAATTTTTAAAGTTCAGATTGGAGAGGAGGTTGGGAATTTAGCGCAAGTGGTAGAACCCTGAGTTCAATCGCCAGCACCAAAAAAAAAAAAAAAAAGGTTGGAGAGGAATGAGAAAAAATAAATAAATAAAATATATTACGTACAGGTACAAATTACCCACGAGGAAGGTAAACATTATCTGTGAGAAACGTGTACTAAAAAATAAAATCAATTTTTAAAAAGAATTTATAGTATCTAGTGGGAATTATAAGGACATTTGTGGAAGCAAGAGGGCCAGTAAACTAGTAATAGACATATATTTAATCTACTTCTTTTCAGAACTTCATCATTTATTTAACAAATAGTTTTGAGAGGTTACTGTCCCACAGTATTGTGGATGTTGCGAGTATAATGGTAAACAGATAAAACTATCTGACCTCTGGGTATTTAGACGTTAGTAGGCCAGAACAATTTTAAAGAAGATAAATTAATAGAACACATAGTAGCTGACATAATTACATATATCAACGATGAAAACAAAATCAAAATTGGGACATATGTGTATAGAGTGCAGGAACAGTAATATTAGAAAAGACATGCAGAGAAAGTCTCAGGAAAAGGGTGAATTTTGAGTCTAGAGCCAAAGGAATTGACTATCATTAAAATAAATTTGATATATACCTTATACTGACTTGTTTCTATGTAAGTAAACAGTCTGAAAATGAATGTCACTGAGGCCAGTGCTATGCTTAACAATGAAATTGACTCCACAGACTTTTTATTTGAACTGTAGATAAAATTGCTCACAGCTCTAAATGATGTAAAATAGGTTTTATTCTAATTAGTAGGTTCCTGCATACCTTTAATTTTTGTAGTAAAGGAGAGTAATTATTCTTGATTTCCACCTAAATTGTTGCCTTAGAAACTTTGGGTTTTCAGAAACATTTGGCAAAAACTGCCAAAGATGACAACTTGGAAATAGAAGCCAACAACACATCAATTCAGAGAGAAATGAAAGAAGTATCAACTTAGGTTTGTTTGGAACTTCCCATGTTACACATAACCTTTTTTTACAGTTTCATCAGTGGTGCTTCCCATTTTCATTAACATTTTACAAAGAAACAATTATGATTGGGAAAATTTGAATGACTAAGTACTAGAGAATTGGGAACTATAATCTGTGTTTTCTGACCTCAAATTCATTTCCACTTAACTTATGTGCCTACCTATATCTCCAGTCCATCCCAAAATGAAATAATTTCTTGCTACCATCAGGAGCTGAACATGTGTCCTTATTACAGTTTAAATCTAAAAATTTCCCCAAAAGCTTCACGTAATTAGAAGTTGGGCTTTTGAAAAGTGATTGGATTACCCATCGATGGATTGAGCCACTAATAAATTCATGTGCTGTTAGGTGGTGGAGCCTGTTGGAGATGGGGTCACTGAAGGTGTGATCTGGGAAGAGGTGTTCTTGTTCCCTGTCCCCTCCTTCTGTTTCCAGGCTGACATGAGGTGAGCAGCTTTCCTCTTCCAGGCTCTTCATCAGGATATTTCTGCTTTGGAGTCACCAAATCATGGCCTGAATTCCCCGAACCATAAGCCAAATTAAACCTCTCCTCCGTTAAGTTGTGGGTATTGGGCTGTATGGCCCCAGCAACAAGAAAGCTGCCTAGCGTGGTCCTCCTGCTCACAGGGTGAGAAGAGGGAGGGGTTGCTGAGCACCTGGGAAGCAGAGGGGCAACATCGCTATCTCTACTCCCACATTGGCTCCATATACCTATCGAGCAGCTTTGAATTTTTCGACATGATATCAATTCAAGAATTGGCAGAGCTAGAGATACAAGAATACCACCACAAAGTGTGGTCTTACCAAAGCAAAAAGGCAAAGCCTTAAAAGAAATAGACGTATGAGTAGCAAGTAATACATCTTCTGGAAGAACACCAATGTCCGCCATTCTGGGATTTCACAATGTGATTAAGATAGACTAATTCAAGTCCATCCACTTTACGTAAGGTATTCCAAAAGTCTGTTGTAGTCAGTGGCAGTCATATTCCAAAGAGAGGCAATCAGACTTCACTAGATTTAAATTTTAGGGCTCACTGTATGTATTTTTCAGCTGGTACACTTAACTGAAGTCCTCACAAAAAATGTACAAAACAGAGATTCTGTTTGAGCTCCAGTGATCATTGAAGAATGTGGCCTGCCAAACTGCCAGTTGTGTTCTAAAATAATAGATATATCAGCAGTGGAATCAAACAGCTGCAAAGCTTCCACCTGCCAACAGTGAGTAGTCAAGAAACAACTGAAAGATGCACCTTCAGAAAGTCAGGATAAATTGCTTTAGGAATGTTTGGTTGCTATAAAACTTTCCTTTTTGTAGTCACTGGGAATACACATACTCGAAGCATGCACTCTCTAATAAAGCTGCCTATTTACAGACAACAGCAAACAAAAAATCTGAAATGTGATAGTTGTAGGTGCAACCCAGCTATAGGTCCAAGTTATCATATATGGATTGCTTTAATTAAGTATGAGTTATTGCCATCTTTAGGGAGAATATTTATCTTGTATATGAATTAATAGGGAAAGATGAACAACACAAATTTTGCTTAATACTTTAAATTACAATGTAAACAATGATTTAATTAGAAATATCAAGAGACGGCCAGAAAAGAATCGAAAAAGAGATACACAGAAATACGTGAGAGGCTGAAGTTATTGATCATAGTCTCAAGGTAGGTCAGTTACAATGTCCATTTTACTCATATTACTCCGAAGACCATGTTGATAAATGTTTCCAGTGAAGTTAACTTTGGTACTATGGTTAAAGGCAGTATCTTCTAGAACTCTGTACTGTAAATTTACTAGTTTTTCCTTCATTATTATGAAATATTTAGGGGGAGATAATATAGCTCTGTAAATATCTTGTTTGCATGTAAACTTTGACCTTTCATTTTAGGAACCAAAGGAGGATTTTTCAGGCAATGATTTCTACTATGATTTTGTAATAATGACCTTATTCTTTTCCTCATTCTTCCTACAGATATTGAAGTTCTTCTGTAAGAAAGAATTGTCATTTCTTTCTCATTTTGTTTACTTACACAACTATATACTTATAATAATGAGTTTGAAGTTGAGTTCATACAAATTATTTTATTCTTTGCACTCTTATCCTATTCTATTGTTATTTATTTTACTGCTCAGGTAGTTGTAGTTTTAGCCTCTGGGTACTCTTTCCTGTTGGCTCCTGTGCCATTTTGCTATGTATGCATCATTTATGTTTTTTTCCACTTCATTCTTTATGACATTACAAGTTCTTCTGGGTTTATTCTGCATCTTTTTCTGCTCTTGTCCATCTAACATCATCTCTTCTACAGCCCTAAAGTCAATCCAATGTCCAAGGAGACCTGATTCCTTTCATGGAGAATATAATGTAGATGCCAAGATCTAGACGTTAACTATGCTCTTTGCTATAGGAATACTACTATTTTTAACATGTGTCAGTATATAAAAATAGAATGTATATGCCTGTGTACCAACTGATGCATATGTACACCTATACCTCTCTGTATCTTTTTCTCTCTCTCTCTCTATATATATATATTTTAATATTGTTTCATTTTAACATTTCTGATGCCAATCTAGCATCACAAATTTTATTCCATTCATCCCTATTTGCATATTTGGTGATTTTTTTTCCTACAACAGAAAAACTGCCACCTGATATTACTTGCATTTATTCATTTGCTTAACTTTCATGTTCATAAAATTAATTCCATAATTTCTAACCTATAACATTTTAGAAAGAAAACATCAAGTAGAGTGTTTATGCACTGTTTCACAAAATATTTAATAAAATGCTCACTTTCCAAAATTTCTTAGGTCAGCTCTTTTCTTCTCCATCCCATTTAACATGGAACTGTGACTTATTTTTAATACATTTAGAGTCATTTCTCATAGTGTGTACTACATCTTTCCCTCCTTATGCTGGCCAATATTTTAAGCCACATACAGATATTTACTCTTTCACGGTATACAGTTATATAGGATTAAAAGCTGGAGTCCACCATTATTGACACATATAGTAGAGTTTCATTGTCATTAAATTTCCATTAATACCGTTACTAAAATCTCTGATCTGTTTTCTCCCTTGAAGCTTTGTCTTTTTAAGGAATGTCATGTAAATGGAATTATACAACATACAGCTTTCAACATCATGCTTCACTCAGCAAAATGCTTTTATGATTCAAACATATTATTGTGCAAATGAATAGTGTATCTCTTTTTCTATCCTTGAGGAGAATTCAACTGTATGTGTATCCCAAAGGTTTACTTATCCATTCCACAGTTAAAATATGCGCGGGTTACTTACAGTTCGGGCAAATATGAAGTAAATTTCTGTAAAACATTTATGTGTATGTCAATTTGTGTGAATTTAAGTTTCTCTTTCTCTTGGACAGTTACATTGGCATGGTACTCAATAGAACGTGTATCTCTTAAGTTTATATGAAACTGCCAAATTGTCTTTTAAATTGGCTATATCATTTGCATTCCCACCAGCAACATATATTACATATGACGTTAACTTTGATACAATGGCTAAGGATTGCAGGATTGTATAATGTAAATTTACTATTTTTTCCTTAGTAATCATGAAATATTTAGCAGGAGATAAGAGTATGTAAGTATCCTGTTTGCACATAAACTTACACCTGATGAATCTTCATCAGTACTTGCTGTTACCATTTTTTACATTTTAGAAATTCTTATAGATTTGTAGGAATATTTCACTGTGGATTTAATTTCTATTTCCATGTGTTTCATAGTTAGTGTATTTTCATAAGATTACCTGCTCTCTACACATCTTCTTTAGTGGAATGTCTGTTCTATTTTTCCCATTTACGAGTGTTGTTTATGTTCTTATTGTTTAGTTTTTGGTGTTCTTTTTACATTCTGGATTTAAATTTTAATAAGCAGGATTTGCAAGTATTCTTGCCCACATTACGGCTTGTTTTCGATATCCTTAACAGTGCCTTTCAAACAGCAAAAACAGTAATATTAATGATAATAATAATGATAATAATTTACCATTTTCCATTACATGAAATGTAGTTTCAGCATCAAATCCAAAACTCTATGCATTTTCTCTTAGAAGTTTATATATTTAGATCTATCACTGACTTTGGAATAATTTAGTATGGGAAGTAAAATAGAGGTTGAGACTCTTTATTTTTAACATATTTTTATTTTTTTATTTTTACTTCTTTTTTATTATTTTTTACATAAGGATGTCCAAATATTTCAGCATCATTTGTTGACATACCTACACAATTTTAAAGGCTGACCTTAAATATACAAATCTAAACACACTTTAGACTGGTGACCTTGTGCTTCTTTAGGTGAACTGAGAATAAAATGACACAGTCACCCTCAAAGATCTAAAGTTGGAACCAGGATTTAAAGCACAAAATGTATAATCTGAGAGGAGAAACTGTTGAACTAGGATTAAATTTTACATATGTTAGAAAGAACAAAAAGAGAAATAATGTGAGGATATTACTAAAAGAATGAAAATGATTCATCATAAGATATAGGCTAGGTAAAATATGAATTAAACAGATGAAGAAGCTAAATGTGTGAAAGAAAAGGCACACAACTGTATTGAATTGTATGTCAACAGAGCCACTGAAGAGAATCTGGTGCAAAACAGGTGAGAAGACTGAGTCAGATGACAGAAGACCTGTAGTTGGCATTCATGAAAGATAAAAAAATGGCAAAAGTTTTTATTTTTATTTTTGTTACATATTGTGATTTGGTTTTGCAATTTAGTATGTGTAAACAATTATTTTTCAATAAAGCTTTTTGATCTTTCAAAGACTAATTAGAAGTCATATAATGATAATGACCAATTCATTTCTAGTTGCCATTATGGATAAGATAGTACAATAACCGAGGTTAAAAGGAACAGCAGTTTTCTTAATTCTCAAACTTTAGTTTAATAGCAACCAGAAAAATGTGGATGAAATTAAGATCATTAACTATAGAATGTAATTCTAAATGCATGGTGGAAATGTTCTGAAAGTAAAGAAGAAAGTGGAGTAGGAAGCATCACTAAAAAGGACAGCAATGGCCACAGCAAGAGAATAAAGGGATATGGCAAGCATTACAGCCAGATACCAGATCAATTCAGCTTTACTGGATCGGAACACATGGAAGGAATGTAGTTTTCATCTCTTTGAGCTGGACATGCACATGAGATTTGACTTGGCTGTCACAATTTAAAATAAAGCACTGTGTGTCAACTTCTAGTAAATATCTTCAGTGTCAGTGTCGGATTTGCTATATCCCTATCTCCCTGTGGCAGTGGTCAATAACTAGGGCCTCCCTGACAACCCACACTGGACAGTGGATGAAAGAAATTCTTAAATTTCAGGTCAAAGCACTGATATCTGGGAATCATTTTAAATTCAGTGTAAGCTAGGCTTGCTGACTGAAAAATGAGAGAGATATCAGAATAAGCCATGATATTCTCAGAGTTCCAAATACTATAAAATTACAGTCATACAGCTATTTTGGGGAAGGCAGATTCTAATGACAACAAATTGTCAATGCTAATAGTAACCTGGTGTGTAAATTTTGTGGATCAGTACTGCATTATGTCTAATGCTGTCAATTCGTATGTTTAAATAAACCCAATGTACCTTTCTGATAAATTATGCATACAGGGTAAGTGATAAATGGCCATTATATAGATTAGAAAACATGTTTCTAAAACCAGTATATCATTCGATAAATGAAATTTCATATGTAAGTGTACTTTATTTCTCCATATTTGTGTAAGGAAAGAGAATTCTAAGTAACACATTGGTTATTTTGTTTGTTTTGTATTGGGACACGCACCTTCAGGGAGCAAACATCACAATTTTAAGAACAGTAAGATTTAAAATTTCACGTTGCTAGAAATATGATGTGTTTACAGTTTATGAGTACTGAATTACTGAGGAACTTTAATATTTACCATTTTCGAAAGATGTGGAATACATATGATACAGGCTATATAAATACATATAAGGTTATATTCAAAATGAGAAATATTTTCATAAACAGAGCTTTGATTTTCTT
This sequence comes from Hystrix cristata, assembly GCA_004026905.1. Classification (NCBI taxonomy): domain Eukaryota; kingdom Metazoa; phylum Chordata; class Mammalia; order Rodentia; family Hystricidae; genus Hystrix; species Hystrix cristata. Next base: position 51,118 of record PVJO010002426.1, read on the forward strand.
TAGAAAAAAATATATTTTATTATAGTAAATATTCAAAATATTTACAGAGAACAAACACACAGTATAACCTATTTTCTTCTACCGTGGTTTTTGACTTCTAAATTCAGAGGCTTCAGATATTCTAAGTTAGAGACTTCTAAAACTTTTATTTCAATATATAACCAAGTGATCTATTTCCTTGTGAAAATTTAAATAAGAAAAACTAATTCAAACCAAATACCCTCCCTATTGTATTAGTTAGAGCAGATAAATTTACTTGTAAAGATAGTTTTGCCTATGAATTTAGATTTAATAGATACCACAAGGATCCTAAGGCCTCATTCTTAAAGAGTCTGAATTTCCACTACTAGAGGCATTTGCTTAGGTTCATCATTCAGGAGATACTCTTTTTCAATGCAAATACTTGTGGAAACTAGCAGAAGAAAGAATTATATGAATTCACAAGAAAACACTGATGGTTTATCAGATACATTGCCTCTGAAAATAAGTGGAGGGCATTGGTAGTAGATAGAAAGGGATATAAAGAAATCATTTGAAAATTTACCAATATACTAAAAAATACAGATTTTGTATTATTTTCACTTCTGCACTGTTGAAAAAAAAAAAAAAAAACTCAGTGTCTCATGCATGGTAGGCAAGTGTTCTATCACTGAACTAAATATCCAGCCCAGAGCTTTTCAATGCATAATTTTATCTCAGTTCATATTGTTGAAAATCTGTTTTTTTTAAATCGGGAAGCCTTTAAGAGTAAGAGCTATTCTCTTAGACTATATCCTAACGCACAGCCAAATATACTATGCAATGATAAGTTCCCACAAATGGCAATGTCTTTTTCTCAGGTACTATTTTTCATGAACTACAAGAAAAGAGACATGTGAAGATTTTATGCTCCATATCTCTTGAAAATGCTGTCTAATAAAATTTTTCAGTAACTGAAAATAAAATAAAGGTATCTGTGGTCTACAAATCAAACCATGAATTGCTTGGTCTTTTTCTACATTAAAAGTGTATACATTTGGTTATGCCCACTGTTGCTGGCTAAAGAAATTGGGGAAAGCACAATGCAGGTGATAATGGGCTTGTGAACAATACTTTAAATAATCTTTATATGCCGTCAACATAGTTCATTTTAGGCTCATTTTATTTCTTTGCATCTTATGTTTTGAATTAAAATTTTTTAAAAATTATTGATATCTACTACATGTTAAGTGTACAATACAGAATCGTTAACTATAGACACAATATTTACAGAACTTCAGAAAATTTTCATCTTGCCTAAATTAAGCTTCATACCTGATGAACAGCAACTGCCTATTCCCCCTTTCCCCAGACCACAGCAACTATCATTCTACCCCTTGCTTCAATGAGTTTCTCTACTCTGTATAAATCAAGTCTGTGAAATCATGCTGTATTTTTCTTTCTGTGACTGGCTTATTTCACTTGGCACAATGTCCTCAAGAAACATCAATGGAAACATACAGAAGGGTTTTCTTCCTTTTATCACTGAATAATATTCCATTGTATACACGCATTTTATTTTGTTCATCGACTCCTGTATCAACAACTATTTTAAAGTGTTTCCGCATCTTGACTTTTGTGAATAGGTGAACAGTGCTTCAATATATATGGGAGTGATAATAAAACTGAAGATCATAACTTCAATTATTTTGAGAAAATATATAACGTATGATTGTTGGACCATGTAGTACCTCTATTTTAATTATTCTGAGGGATAGCTATAGAGTTTTCTATTCCATTTTGTATTCCACCAACAGCAGGAGAAAGTCTCAATTCCTCCACATTCTGACTTATAGATGTCCTCCCTCCCTCTCTTCCTTCTGTTTCCTCTTCTGCTCCTTTACTTTCATCTCCTCCTTCTTCCTCTCTCTCCCTCCCTCTCTCCCTACTTCCTTCTTTCTCTATGTTTCAATAACAGCTATCCTAAGAGGTGTGAGGTAGTACCTCACGGTGCTTTTGATTTGTGCTTTCTTAGTGATTAATGATAATCACTGAGATTTATAAGTATCTGCTACCCACTTGTATGTCTTCTTTGGAGAAACATCTGTTTAAGTACTTAGCCCATTTTAGTAAGGTTATTAGCATTTGTTAACTAATGAGTTCCAAAGTCTCTTACATATTTTAGAATTTAAACTCTATTCAGATACTTCGTTTGCAATATTTTCTCCCATTCGTCAGGTTGCCTTTTCACACTAATCATCCTTTCCTATGCTGTGCAGAATAGTTTTAGTTCATTGTAGTCCAATTTGTTTATTTTTGCTTTTGTTACTTATGATTTTTGTCTTGTATCCATAAAACCATTACCAAGACCAATATCATGAAGGCCTTTCCTCTGTATTTTCTTCTAGATGTGTTACAGGTATAGGTCTTATGCTTAAGGCTTTAGTGTAAGGCAGGGTACAATTTCATTCTTTTGCATGTGGATATTCAATTTTCCTCACATCATTTGCTGAAGAGATTATTTCCCAATTGTGTGTACAGCACCCTTGTCAAAGATCATTTGAGCATTTAGACAGGGATTCATTTCTGGGCTCTTTATTCTAGTCCATTGGTCAGTTGGTCTCATGGTCTCTCAGTCTCTCCCTCTCCCTCTCCTATCTCCCCTCTTCTCTCTCTACTTTCCCCTCTCCCCTCTCTTTTCTGCCCACTCTGCTCTCCTCTCTCCCTTCTTCTCACCCTCTCCATATATATATATATATACGTGTGTGTGTGTATGTGAAATCGGTATTTTAAACCAGTACCATCCTATTTCTATTAGTGTTGTCATGTAATATGTCATGTAATATGTTATGGAATCAGCAAGCATAACTCCTCCAACTTTGTTCTTCCTTCATAAAGTTGTCTTCATTATTCATGGTCATTTGTGGTTCCAAAAGAACTTCAGAATTGGCCTATTTCTGTAAAGCAGCACCCCTGGGATTTTGACAATGATTACAACAACTTTCTATGTCAACTTGGGGAATATGAACATTAAAATAATATTAAGTTTTATAATCCATAAACATGGCATGATTGTTTCCATTTGATTCTGTCATTAATGTTTTGTAGTTTTCTGTTTCTTTGTTGTTGTTGTTGCTGTTGTTTGTTTTGTTTTGTTTTTGGTGCCGGGTATCAAATTCATGTTTTGTAGTTTTCTGTGTACAAATCTCTTATCTCCTTAGCTCAGTTTATTATTAAATATTTAATTATTTTTCATGCACTGTCAAATGTTACTGTCTTCCTAATATCCCTTTCAGAGTTTACTGTTATTTTATAGAAATACAGATGTTTTTAGTGGGACTTTGTATGCTGAAACATTATTGAATGTATTAGTTTTAACAAAAAATTTTGGTATGTGTGGAGTCTTTAGTTTTTCTACACATAAGACCATTCCATTGCATTTTTCTTTCTTATTCTTACTAATTTCAAACGAATAGAATAAAATATTCTCTACAAAATAATGGTCTGGACTACAAATAATATGATCAATATATATGAATGTATCAGTATCTACATCCACAGTGATATACATTTATCTATATATGTATGTAAATTTATGTACTTCTCTTTTATGTATAATGATATTAGAGTTGTCGATATTGCACTGTAGAGGAACAGAAAGGAAGGTCATCGTTTTTGAAGTTGGAAATGTTGACACCAATAATCTTCCTAATGAACGTATGTCTCTCTTTTTATGGTTTTCATTTGTGTTTACACTTTGGATATGAAATGTGTCTAAACATGCTATATGAATCAATAAAGGCAAAGGCTTTTAGTCTATATACTTAAAAGAAATTTGATTCTAAGGTACAGACTTCTGGAGATAGTATGGAATTTATTGAATAATATACTACTGAAACACATATGTATAAATTCTATAATCAGTTAGGTGTGGATAGAAATTTGAGACAGGTGATTGAACTCGTTGACTTCAAACTGAACATGACAGCCCTGTGATTGACTAACATGGTACAGACTGCATGACAAATTATTCACTATTGACACTGATAGTAAGAAAATGGAGGTCAAGAATATTATACTTGCTTTTCATAAAAATTCAAGATTAAAGGAAAAGATATTTCAAAATAATTAAAATAAAACCACTTAACTTCTACAATATAATCAGCAGGGCAAGAGGACACCTTTGTAATTTTCTACTTTAGTAGATTTTTTTCATGGTCAGAAGAACTCTGAACTTTTATCTCCTATTTTCAGCTAACTCCTTCCCTCTTCCTTCTAGCTTTCTGATACTACAAATCCAACAGCATATCCACAATGTCAGAAGAGGAACTTGAAAGGGATTTCACATGGTGAAAACAGCTAGATAACTCTTGAGGACAAAATGGCAATGTAAAAATATCCTCCAGCAGCTTTGACAGTATACAACAAAACTAGGTCATTCTATTCAGCAGAGAAAAGTTATTAGAAGAACTCCTGTCTCGTTTTCTCCATGAAAAAAGAAATCTCACAAAATTGAATGGCCTATGAATTTTCTTTTGGGAAAGGTAATATGTCTTGTACTTTCCATTAAGTATGGGTTCAGTATACTGTATATGAAAAATCTGATGATTACAAATGTTAAAAATATAACAAATCAAGCATTTCAAGTACCACCCAATTAACTAATATATGCCAAACAATATGGTTGTTGAATTTGTAAAATGACATAAACTGAACCAATTCCATTGTAAATAGCTTATTCAAGCTTAATACAATGTTTCTGAGCAGAGACTGTCTTTCTGATCCATAAATATATCTACTATCAGGAAAGGAGATATGTGTATGTGCACCACACTCATAAATACAACATCCTGGGATCAGGGTGACATTAAGTTTGAAGAAACACAGAGGCAGTACATGATTTCAACCAGTTAAACACCTGCACTTTCTGACTTATTATAGTATCACCTCTTCCCATTGTGACTGCAGAGTCTGTGGACTTTAGCAGAATAGTACCATTTTAGAACTCAGTACTATTTTAGAACTACAGGAGCAATTATTCTTGGTATATAAATGCCATGGCCAACTTCTGCAAAATCTCTAGGTAGTAAAATATGAGACTCTGAATGCAGAGCCGTCAGCTGTTTTGGTTCTGGACATGCACAAGCATCCTCAGTTCAGTTTATGTATGATAGTTCACGATTTATGTAATGCTCATGAGAGGTTCTTTATATTCAATGCTGACAAAATCTGTTAGTTTTTTTTTTTTTTTTGCCTTTTAATATCTCTCACCACCTGGTGTAATTTGCAAATACTTGAACTTTCTAGAGAAATAAAAATACCTGATTATTTACCTCTGACAGAATGTTTGAAATCTGTGACTCTAAAAGTAATGGCGAGAATGATGATTACAAATCCTACTGGAATGATTCAGTGTCAGTACCAATGTATGTTTTAGTGTACCTATGATACTATTCAAGTGAATTTTGGACAATTTTCAAATTTGTCAGTAAAAGAACTCTCAATCTGGATTATTTCAAGTATAATAAAATTGAACATTTTTCCAAAATTTGAATAAAATCAGAAAAACATATATATATATATATATACATATATATATATATATAAAATATTATTTCTTATAATATAAATACACCAGGCTTTGGCTAAGAAAAGTATTTCCCAAAAGAGGAACTAAGTATTTATAATTCTTATTAATGCTCTGTGAAGAAGTCCATAAATAAGGATAGAGTATAAAATACTAGTTTAGGATCCATTTTTTTTGATTAAAGACCTCTCTCACAGCCAAACACCTGTTTCGTGGTTGTTGCATGTATAATTAATGTGGCCTAATGAACATGCTTCATCAAGATCACTCTGTGGTTGAAAAGTAAAACCAGAGTGGTAGGTCTTAAAAATTACACCATTTGTGAAATAACAGTAATAATTTAAGTACATCTCCTGGCTTTTTGGTTTGCAATTACTGGACTGACAAACTCCTATGAAATCGCATAATGATTCCTATAATTGACTACTACACACAAGACTCATGTCATCAGCATTTGCACTGGCTGTCTGGAGTCTCTGTGAGGCATGTGTATTTCTTGCTTGCCTTGACATATGAGATATCAGCGACAAATCAGCTATCACAAGCAACACTTTTCCTAGCTCAGCAGCTCTCCTACTGTTTCCACTTCAGTCTTTTTCAGCCATGCTCTGCACTCATAATGAAAGCATTTATCCTCCTGACAATAAGTCAAATTTCAGCCTTTTAATATAAATAAGCACTGTGAATTATAAGAAAAAAAGCCTTTTCACAAAATTCTTCCAATATTTATCAAGTAAATTAATCTGCCTAAATAAATAAATGAATGGCTTCAATATATTTGCTCACAAGTGAATTTTTATGTTAGCAATCACTGGTTCTCTTATTACTTAAAAATGACATATGTACATTGATAGAAACAAAAAACAAATTTCACGGTACTAATTTTTGTTTCAGAAGAGCCTAATAATATACTCTGGATAGCAATAAATTCTGCTACTCAACTAATAAAATATAAAATGTTTGCTTTTAGTGTATTTTGGCTGCAACTGCAAAGTTCCATCGGCTAGGTGACTTAACCAAATTTATTTTTCTCTCAGGCTGGAAGACTAGAAATCCCAGATGAAGGGGTTAACAAGGCCAGTTTCTGGTAAGCGCTCCTTCCTGGCTTACAGAGGGTCTCTTAATCACCAAGTGGCCTTTCCTTGGTGCATACACAGATCCCCACCCCCACCTTTCTTCCTGTCTCTCCTTCTCTCTCTCTCCCTCCCCAGTTCCCACCCTCTTTCTTCTAAGGCCAACCAATCTACAGAATCAGGGCCTCATTTCTATACTATCATTTAACTTTTACTGGGAGTACCTACCTCCAAATCAAGTCACACTGATGATTAGAATTTCACTGTATAGATTCGGATTAGGGGGAACGATTCAGATTTTGGTGTGTCCCAAAGTAATCAGAAACTTGCCAGTATCTGTCACACCAGGACCTACAAATTTACATTTGTTTGGAAGCAGTGAAGAATGCAAGCTTCTTGAACAATGTTTGCAGGACACTGGACTGGCATTTTGTTTACCAGCCAAAAATACTACTGCAAAAATTAACGTCCACTCTGAGTTCTACATTAAACTTTTTCTGGAATAAAAATTATAAAGTATGAAAACTCTGATTTGACTCTTTCAGGCAGATTCCATTGATTCTAAATTTTATTTGTTAACACTGTTCATATAAAAAATTGATTGTACATACATTTTGCTGAGATAAATAAATTTTCATACATGGAAAGATAAGTTCATGAGCTAATTTAGTCAGCAAGTTTTGCTGAATGCCTACTGTCTAACATACTCCGTTCTAGGACTTTGTAACTTATTAATGAATAAAATAGACAAGAATCATTTCTTTTTTAGAAGCTACATGAGTAAATTATATTTTTGCTTATAAAGAATTATGTGGCAAATATTTTGATGAAATACTAAGTAACTCCTTAACTTAACGGTAACTTTCAAGTTTCATACTATGAACATTCCTTTTTCATTCTTTCTAAATCTCTCACCTCTATGAAAGCAGAAAGTATTACACAGAAATATATTATTATCGCAAATCTATATATTTCTAGTATTTTTATGAAAAGTATCAAAAGCTTCATAGCTGAAGTGTAAAATAACATTGTGTTAAATGTTTCCTATAACCAGTGAGGTTGTAGATTAACTGCCTGATCTTCAGACAATCCTCCTGCCTCAGCCTCCCAAGTGTTGGGATTAGAGGCATGAGCCACCACACCTGGATCCAAATCTTTTGAATAACTAAATTTTACCTTAAGATCACAGGTTCTCTTCAGTCCTTGAGATTAGGATGTACTGAAGCAATCACACTTTTTCAGTTATGCTTTATTAACCAATAACCCCACATTGAAAAGTGAAAGTACAATTTAAGGACAACTACTAACAAAAAAAAAATTCAATCTAATTTATATTATAACATAGGCTATTTTCCTGTTTGCATTAAAAAAAGATATTATCTTGTTACTATTCTTAAATCTTGTAACTATGAAGGAATTGTAAGGTGAAGGTCAAGCAGAAAGACAAGACACACTGTGACAGTAAAACAACACTGTGCAGAGTATTTCTGATGGCCTTGTAGCAGGACAGGTGAGAACACCAGGACCAATATTCTAGGTATCTTGTGAGTGAGCAAATGCTTCCATTTTCCTTTCCAGGGCAGTAATCCTGTTCCTGCTTCAAGAGACACTGTCAGGAAGAACTATTATTTTTGACAGTTCTTTTATTCTAAAAGAACAAAAGTTGTACCTAAATCCAAAATATTATTTAATTTTCCAGGATTCAAGGCATCAGATTAATCAAACCATATTAAAAGAATTTCAAAATATTTCTTTCTCTTCACAAAGTTCATAAAAATGTCCGTAATAACAACATTAGAAATACTTGACTACATTTCACAGAAGTCTCATTATGCTAGCTACTGGTTTAATTTGATGCCACAATGCAAAGAATGACAGGGATTTTCTCCTGCTTAGTTTTGGGATCGTGGTCTTGCTGACTACACTTGATCTACACCAAGTCACCCATTATTGCACACCTAGTACAAACTACCAACAATGTGAAATGAAACTAACAACAACATGAGAGATTTCAGGGCACAACCCACATGACTATAATTGATTTATAGCTTTCTAATCACAAGGTTCTAGTTTGATGTTGTTTCTTGCTCTAGACCGGTTCTTTATTACCTTATTTCAGTTTACTGAGAAAATCATCCCCTTTCTAGAAATTAAACTCTACATAACTAATAAAAATATTCTTCCCACATGTTCAGTAAGTAATCTTCAAAAGTTAGGTATCCACAAAGATTTTCCAACTGTTGTTTTCTTCTGAAAATATTTGGTATAATGGACAATGCACCTGCCAGGTATTCATCACATGGTTCTCTCTTTACTTTCATAATTGTTCTTCATCTGTTTTATGAAATGAACCCCAGTTTTCAATACCCTGCAATAAGTGCACTGTCTTAAAACTGTGTTATCCAATACAGCCACCAACCTCATGTGGCACTTTAAAGAAGGTTAAAAATTCAGTTCTTCAGTGTGCTACACACATTTCAAATGCTCAACAGACATACGTAGTTAGTAGCTACTTCACTGGACACTGAAGATTAGAACCTTTCCATGATCATAGAAAGCTCTTCGGAAAACATTTTTCTGAAAGACCTTCCGGAGGAAAAAAAAAAACCTAAAAGACCTTCTGCATGTGAAATAAAAGGACAGTACTACCATTTTAATGGCAGTATCAAATGATGCATACAAGAAGAGTAAAATTCTGTATTAAATCTAGACAGAAATTCTGCAAGGAAATAAAAGAGAACACAAATAAAGGAGAGAAATATAATTTCTAAAAATTACAGACTGGTCACAAATTGTAAGGGTGGATTATTGTGATTATTAGACTGCAGAAGTGTAGAATATATCATCATATAAGCTTTAATTAGCGATTTAACAGTTTTTTTAATACATACTTTATAAGTATTGGCAATTATATTCATTGGCAAGTACAACTTATCAGGAAAATGACATATTTGAGACTACATAAGAACAAAAACATACACAATTGTCAAAACAGAAAATATTTACTCATATATGATGATATTTATACATAACACAGTATTATTCTGCCGTAAAGAAGGATAAATTTGAGTTATTTGTAGGAAAACAGGGGCACCTAGAGACCATGATGATAACTGAAATAAATCAGACACACACATTTAAATATCACATAATTTCTCTTATATAAGAAACACACAGTATAAATAATTAAAAAAAGTAAAAGATAGACAATGGGAAACAGAGAGATAGATTTTTCGCAAATGGGAATGACACCTAGAGACAAAGGAGGGAAAGGAGGGGAAGGGGAATAAAAATAATTAAGATACGTTAAATACACGTACCCAGTTTACTAAAAGGAATGTAAACAAATATGTACTAATAATTAAAAAAAAGAATTTAGGTGATTTAGAGTTATTCTGAAGGCCACTATCTAAAACATCTTGTTCCTCTCACCAGAAGTCTTTTACTTAATCTTTTTATTTCTAGCTAATCCTCGTCAATTCAAGCAAGTTACCATCCTATCCCTGATTCTTTAACTCAGTTCTTTTTCAATGGTCTTTATGTAAAAGTGTCTTTTAAATCATAAGACAATCAATTTCTTTGTCCTTTATTTACCAGCAATGGTGAATGAGGTTTCTTACAGTAGTCTAGTCAAGGACCAAGTACTTTTATTAGTTGTAGACCTTCACTGATAAAATAATTCAAGAACAGGGAAATTCAAGAACAGGGAAATGGTTAAAGTAAGTTATGTCTCTGAGAAAAAAGCCCCTTGATCTTTGTGTTCACGCTGATACACAGGCTGGCAACAAATTAAAGAACATGAGTAAGGAAATCCATGCATACAGCCTGCAACCTTTACCAGTTCCTCTAGTTCACTATTATTCTTATACCATTAGCCTACTCCAAAGAAAGTCTCATTTAATATAAATGCACAATTGAAAAGCAACTTCATTTACTTAATATAGCCTTTACTGACTTCAGAATAATAAATTAGACAAAAAATAAATACACTTGGGAAGAGTGTAATTTATCATCAGGCTGTGGGGTGCATAGATAGAAACCAAGAAAAAACAATTCAATTGATTTCAGGCAGTGCTATTTCTCCTCCTCTGTTTAAAACAGGTAAATACGCTCTAAAGCGTGCTCATACCTCCTGATACAGAGGCAGGTTCATTCACAATGCACTGGCATTAATTCCATGGAGAACAGCCCCTGGAAGGCTGAACGACACGAGACATGGTGACAGTACCCAGCAACACACCTGCGGAGTCTACTTCCAAACCACACAGAATACTGAATGCAGATGATGCATTCATTAATAAATGGAAATTAATAATAGAAAAATAAGCAAATTCCATATGCATTAGATGAACTAGAAGAAGACATCGTTTCAATGAAAAGTCATAAGTTTCTTGTATATTATCATAAAGTACAAAAAAGCACTGAGATTTCAAAAAAGCAGAATAATTTATAAAGATAGACCACACTAGAGATGTAAACTATTAGCAAACGCAACAACAGGAGGTTAATTCAACAATTTCCCTAAACTTCAATCAAGTTTAAAGACTTATAAATGTAATCAACACAAGAGTCACACTGGTAATTTTATTAACACTAACCAGAGTGATTTGTCTTTTAAGTTTTGGGAAAATACAGAGCTACTGCAACAGGGAGGAATGTGCTACCCTTTAACAATAATTACTTGGAAGTGGGAATATGATTCATTCTGCCTAATTCGATAAAATTCTCGCATATTCAATATTTATGGCATTACGAGAAAAAGAGAATTATGTGGTTCCTGAGTGAATTAGCACTGATTAAAGTTATCTTGTTTTTATTATACAGCCTATCCTAAATGATCCATAATTAGGGGCAATAATAAAACAAAACCTTAAAACTAGCCACACTCTAAACTTGCACTGAATCAACGTCCTTCCCTACAAAATCTTGACAAAAGTTCCTTCAGATCACACCACACACACACACACACACACACAGAGACAGACATACACACATGCCTGCACACACACAACTAGAAGTTACAGAAGGCAGGTACATGTTGCAACTTTGCAGTATATCTTGCTCTAATTCTGCCAGCAGAAATGTTTCTTCCTTTTTGCTCTCATTACAAGACCACACTAGAAGCAATTAAGAATGTGACTGGGACAGCTAGACTCACAGGGTCTGAGTCCCACCGCTAACAATAACCTACTGTGAACGCATGAGTTATGAAAACTCTCTAGTGCTCTTCGCCACCACTTCCAAATTGGCAAATCTACCTCCCAGCCTTGCCAAGAAGATCAACTGAGTTCAGATATGGAAAGGCATCAAAAATAGGCCGACACATAATCAATGCGGAATTAACTGCCACTGTTATGAATGCGGGCCAGCTCTACTGCAGAACTTACTGCAGCATAACATCTTTTGCCACCAATGGAATGCCAGAAAAAGTTACAGGCACATGTTTTGAGGATGGATTATTGTGAATATCATAGCGCTACAGTGTAGATGTATCTTCAGATATTTTAAAATAAAGATTTAATAGTTTCTAATATATACTTCATAAATACTGGAAATTATGTCCATTGGCAATTTCAACCTAGGAAAACTGACAGATTTGAGACTACATAAGAACAAGGATATACATAGACATCGAAATTATTTTAGATGACAATAATTAGAAAGTATTCATACATAATAGTATTTATACATAATAGAATACTACCCTGCCATAAAGAAGGTACACAATGGAGTACTACTCTGCCATAAAAAGTACACATACACATATATATCCATTATTCCAAGATATAGAAAATATGAAATATAAAATTTGTGCCATTAGGGACAAATCTAGTAGCCACCACAATCTGACAATTAATGCAGAATGAGTAACTGTTTGGTCACCTAATTGGCATGTACATAAAAATAAATTGGCACATAAATTATCCAGTAATTTAAGTAATGATTAATATTGGTATGTGTTTTTCGTGTCTAGTTTATACTTTTTCTGAATGCAATGGAGAGTTCTCAGTAACTTTCTTCAAATATTCTGTAATAATTACTTGGTGTCTGTATATCAAGAACACCAAATGATGTCTCTGTAAGTACATTTTCACTTCAGTTATTTGACTTTTTAAAAAAGACATTAGATGTAATTATAGCAAATTTATATCCTTACATGGTTTTGTGAATGGGCTGTTTGTGTGTGGCAGAGGGAGGAAGAGGGAGGTATTAAGACACATTTTTACTTTAAATTAAGATCCATAAATGTTCCTGAATTATTTGACCGCTTAGGTTTAGTGAGACACACAGTTCAGTATTTTATTTAATTGCCCACACTTTAAGATACATTTGATATTACAACAATATAAAAAGAGCACAACTTTGAGCTCCTTGGTTTATTTTGGCAGGCATATTTGGATATCCCTTCGCTCTGCAGGAGCTCAACTACTTTAATAGCATGAGAAGTTAATTTCAGCAGTTATCACTAAAATCCAAGATTATTTAATAGGCGATTTAGACAGAATTCCTTTAAGAATAAAATCTACACAGAAATTTTTCTGTCTCTATTTTTTTTTTCCTCTTTCTTTTCAGCCTCCATTTTCTCTGGCAGAACATTAGACTCAAATTATTTTGTACATGCTTAGGTTAGAGAATTGGTTTTATTCTCAGTACATTTTTTTAAAAGGTGACCACGTAGTGAGAATTGGAGCAATTATGTTTTGTGTTGTCTTTTCTTTACAGGAGGAAAAAACCGCACAATTTTTTATCCTTAATGGAAAAGAAAGAAATATAAAACTTTAAAATATATCCAAATGGATTATTTTTATGTAAATTCACTTTTGTCTTTTTCAGGGTAGGTCTCCCCCACCATGGTCCACAGCCTTTACAGATCTTGGTTTCTAAGGGTCACTGTCTAATAAAACAATCAAATGAAAGGAAGTATCTAATTTCAGAACTATTTCATTGCAAGTATGCAATTATTAAAAATATTTCATGAGTTAAAATTGTTATTAAATAGAAAAAGGTTTTAAATATAAAAGAGAACTAGGAAAGTATTGAACATAATATACATAGTAATTGGTACACGCAATAATCATCGGTGAATGCTAAGATCACTGGGAAGAAGTTTAATGGAAAATAGGCACGAACACATCTGAAAGCATGTCCACACAACAGTCAGTCCTGTTACAGGAGTATACATATTCATAAAAGTCACGATGCATATAAAAATGCACAATAAAAATCATAAAGATTATTGAAATCATGAGAATAGAGACAATATACTCAAAGAAAACAATATTAGTACATTATAATCAAAGATAATAAAAATGGTAGCATATAAAATGGTAAAGAAATACATAAAACTACAAGAAATGATACTTCACCTTAATTAAGACTTGAATTTTACTTGTAGTCAGGAGAGTTCTAACTTGTGAGTTATTGTGAGGCAGCAGAAGGAAAGTTATTTGAAATTGAACACAAAGTTCTAATGTCAAATATGCTTGGGGAAGAAAAAAAACAAACTAGGAACATATACCAACTCTCCACAATGAATGTAATCATTATGTACCCCAAACATATATAAATAAAAATTAAATAAAGAAAAAATTGTAAGTAGTGTTGTTCTTAAACTTCAGCAGAAATAACAATGATAATAACACCAGAATTTTCTTTCTAGGTAGGCAGACATGACTGAGGCTCTTCAAATTCCCCAAGGTAAATGCTACTACCTACCAAGAGAAGAGGGATGATCGCTGAATATTTTTAATTTCTTATTCTCATCTGAATTTGCTCTTGATTTACAGAAGCACCATTGCATTTAATTAGTCCTCTCATAATAAATATTTTTCACAGCGAATTCAGTAGACTCAGGTTTTCCGATACTGACTGTGCAGATGGCAGAAAACTGGTGTCTGCTCTCAAAGGAACTATTTGACCACTGAGATAAAAGAGCAATAAACAAAATAACAACACTGTAGCCCACTTCAGTTTATGCAGGCAGTCCGCCTTTTATCACTGTAAAGCCTTGAAATGGATGTACGAGCTTTTCCGCTATAAACAAAGAGTTGTTTACAGCTTGGGGATGGCAGGTACCAACACCGGACTGAGCTCCAGCAGCCTGAATGTCAGGAACTGACTAATGTGAAAAAACATATTGTGGCTTGTTTTATGGAGAATGTGTTTTATAAACCTCAAGGGACCATTTATCACAAATTCATCCACTCTGCAGCAGATTGCAGCTTTAATGTTGAATACCAGATTTCAGTCAGGCCTTCAAGTAAAAAAAAATGAGGGGGGAAATTCAACTGTTATTTTATTTCTGTTCCCTTCATCTTGCTGATTCTCAAACTTCATCAGAGAAAAGTCATTTTCACTACTCACTTTCTGCCTTAACAAAATAAATATTTTATGATTTGTGGTTAATTCATTAGAAAATTTACATCTACTTACTGTTGTGAGCTTTTTTCAATACTGCCATTTATTTTGTGAGCTTGCTGTATGCCAAATTCTTAAAAAAAAAAGAGAGAGAGAGAAAAAGTATCTATCAAGGACACATTTTGCTAATGGGCACAGGAAAATGGATCTTGTTTCCCATAAAATGAAATGATCAGATTACCACAGCAAGAATGTTTATAGTCTTGAAAATAAAAGACCAATAACTATGCCACACTGATATTTAACAGCAATGTAATAGGTGGCAATCATTAAATAAAAATAATATACTTGACTTTCTCCATTACGTATAAAACTTTATTGTAAGAGAAAAGAGTAGCTCATCTCAGTTTTAGGAAACTGCAGCGTAAGTTGAAAATTGATATCTAACATCATGTCAGCAGCTCTCTGTGTTGTAGGTGAATCCAAGTGTTTGATACACTCTCTCCCAAGATACACCTTGCCTTTTTTATGGCCTGCACTGTCACACTGAGAGAAAGCAGACATAAGTTTCACACAGGTGTGTTTGTCTTAATATTTGAACAGTTGGTTTTTGGCTTCAAAAATCAAATACCAGGATTTGTGGGAACAATAACAGTGAAGAAGAGTGTAATCTAGTTTTTCCAGGGGTTAGCAATCCTTTTACAATCACTTGGGAGTGGATGAGTGCACTAGGTTAGAGCAGAGATTTCTATGCCGAAGCCTGATCTATACAATCAGAAGTCTCCAGAGGGAGAGTGGGAGACCTGGGAATACGTGTGTTTTGCAAACTCAAAATGCGCCCAGCGTGAACATACATGAGAACTATTGAAGTAACAAATTAGAAAAGAGTTTAAATATGTGTGACATCACCTCTGTACAGATACTAAATATTTAAGAAGTTGGAGGTTTCAAAGAAATTTTCCTGCAAATCTCAGAAGCTTACTGGTGTCTTCTAGTTCCTGTCTTGTCTCTTTCTTCCTTTTCTTTTTCAAAATTTCTGTTTCATAAATCTTAGTTTTAAAAACATAACTTTTAAAATTAAAAACTAAAGCAATGCATAAATGTTATTATTTTCTTTTGCACATGCAACTGAATAATAGTAAGTTAAAAAAAATAATGAAATGAAAGCTCTCCTCTGTACTAGTAGTTGGGTCTATTCATTCAACCAGCATCTAGTCCAAGCAGAGTTACAATGGTTTTATTAGCATGCTTTCTGGCTACATTTTGTCGGAGCTGTGCAGATCTGAATGTAAGGAACATACACTCCATACTGATAAAGTCTTTTCCTGCTTAGAGCAAAATGCATTGCTTGCAAAAATATAGGCCTTGGGTAAACTAGAGAGAAAAGAAAACTTAAGCAAAGAAGTCAGTTGTCTTATTAGATGTGCAGTTAATACCTCAGCACTCTTGTGCTAGCTGAGATTTGAATGTTACCATCAGAGAACGTCCTGTTTCATGATACGACCAATTCTTTTTTAAATGTAATTAGTCATTGCAAATGCTTTATTTCCAGCTATTAAAGTTTTAACTATACCAGCAACTATTAAAGCAGTGAAGTTATTAAGAATTCCAAATGAAAGCTTCAAAGCTCCTTTGCCTTTTGGGGACTCTCAAAGTATCTAGTAATTGAGTTGGGGATTACTTTTCCAGTCCCAAAACAACCAACCATAATATGAGCAGTGGCCACGTTTTTCAGATAGAAAGTATTCTAAAAAGTATAGTATAAAACTATTATAACAAAATACAGATACATAAAGAAATCAGATTCTAATCACTAAGTTCATGTGTTTTAACAGTGCATTTTAAGTGAAAGATGTATTATCAAAAATAAAGTCACTTGGATGCTTTTTATAGAGCTGACATAACATCTCTCTCAATTCAGCATTCTTCTCAAAATTTTTAACTGATTTGTTAATGTCAGTTTTAATTTCAATTAAAAAAAAAACCTCAAAGCTAAATTCTGTTTGTTTTCTATCTTTGTTTTCAAACTGTTTTTGCTGCTATTAATTTGTGTTGTTGTGCTTATCTGTATAATATGCAATCAGTAAATAAATTAGATGGCTAACTAGAAGTTGGACATTGATTTAAGATAAAGAAAACATTAAAATTGAACCTCAAGTGGTTTTCAGCATCTAGTTCAATTTTCTCTTTAAATTGTTTTTCTATCAACTTTTTATCTATTCTTTCTTCTGTATGCTAATATTTTCTACTTTTCATCTTTTTCCTTCAATTATTATTATTATTATTATTATTATTATTATTATTATTATTATTATTATTATTATTTGGTTCCAGGGATTGAACTCAGGGCTTTGTGCTTACTAGACAAGCACTCTAACCACTAAGCAAAGTCCCCAGACAGCCTTCCTTCAATTTAACTAATGTATTTTTGCTTTCTCCTTTACTGAAAATTCCTTTAAGTGTCTGATTATACCCACATTCATATTTCCCAATACGATATCCTACAACTTTCTTATAATCTCAAAGACATTTTCTTAAAGTTAAATCTCATATGCCTTAAACCAAAACCAGCATTTCATGCTCTTTATTATTCTTATATTAATATAAGTGTGTGCATGTCCAATGCCACCTGGAAACGTATCAGTAATACAGACTCTCATATCTGTATTCACTGAATCAGAAACTCTGAGTGTGATACTTAACCACTCTATGTTTTATCAAGATATTCAAACTAAAATTTCAGAACTTTTAGTATGGAATATTATACAACAGTCATGGATGTCAGAAAGACAGACTCTTCAACTTAATTGTATGATCCTCACCAATTCTTAACCTATGACTGGTCCAGCTTGAATTATGCTGTCTGTCCTTAACCAATCATTGCGTTCAAATAAATGGGATGATCTGATTGGTCTGTCTTTGGTCCTGAGCATACATTGTAGATGGAGCGGTGAAAAAGTTCAAATCTGATCACAAGAAAAATGGACTGGAATGTTCCCTTAAGAGGATGCAAGGCGTGCTCGCTTCGGCAGCACGTACACTAAAGAGGATGCAAGGCTTCAGGCTGGGAGAAGTATTTTCTGCTCTTTACAAGCAATGGTGTTCAGATTTTTCCACTCTGTTTTAAAGATAGAATTTATTATTATTATTATTAACACACATTACTTGTACATGTTAATGGTATTCACTGTTATATTTCCTTACATGCACACATCATACACTGTCATCCACTCTTCGACTCTCTTACTTGCCTCCTTCACCCCTTCCAGCCTATTTTTCAGCGTCTAAGCTTCTATATTGTTCCCTCTAAGCTTCTATATTGTTCTAAGCATCTACAATATTTTTTTGCCTATAGTCCAAGAACAAAATCAATTATTTTCAAGAACCTTTCTTTGCTTAACCTACTCCTCTCTGATCTGAACACAATATTACCACTTTAAAAGAACACAATCTTTAGTTTTTACTTTATGCAATTTCTTTATGAATATTTTCATGTGCATTCCCACATATGTTTGGTTAGGCTCCAATCAGAACCACATTATAAAAGACTTCAGGTATGACTTTTTCTTAAAAGTGTATCAAATACAATTTTAATTATGCCTTGAAGATATAGATCTTGTAACTGAAAGTCCCAGGTAACATTTTGAATCTTAATGTATAGTCTAAAAGAATGAGTTAAAGAAGTTCACTCTCCCTTATTTTCTCAGAATTTTAAGTTATTAATACCAAACTTTATAAAAAGTAGTACTTAACATATTCAGTGATTTTTTCAATCTTGAAAATATGAGTACTATTTGATTATAGAAAGATACCAACTTATACCTGGCTTTATTAGTAGGAAAAAACCACTGAAACTTTTTGTATAAAGTAGTGACACCATCAGAACCATTATTCAGAATAAAAAGGGAAAGTGTTATATATCTTCAGGCTATTCCTATAAGATTCTGAATAATTCCATATTTGTCAATAACAGAAAAAAATGTTTCCCCTTTTTTCTCAGTACAATAACTATATAAACATAGAGCAAAGCCAAAAATCTTCAGAAGATATTTACTAATGACAAGATATGTATGCCTTCAAATATTGGCTAAAAAAAATTATATGAGTGTTTTTGAGAGGGCAACAATAATCTTAGAATATGAGTAAATCACATAGAGGTCTCGGTCTTGATAAATTCTTACTAAAATTATGTGGTCCTTACTTAGCTCATCTGTAAAATGGGAGCCAACTCATCAAGTTATTTTGGGGACTAGATGAGCTATTATGCCTAGAGTGCTCAGCACAGTCCTTAGGATATAATAAACGCTCAAGGATTGGAACTACAATGGCACCTCTTTTCATGAACTTGATTCTTTCCACTATTTTGGCTGCAAACTGAGTTGGATGAGAACCAAGACAAATTCAGTGCTTATGTTCAACACTGACCTCAGGTACACTGTGTCACACAGAAATCCCTGGGTTGCCAGCCTGCTCTTTGAGGCAGTAATCAGGATCTGATCCCGGTGTTCCCAGGATCCAAAGAGTTACTCTCTTCTACATGTAACTGCTCCTGAAGAGTGAGGACACTCCTTTCTCTCCATTCCCCTCTTGTAGTGATTTCTAAAAATGAAATCAGGGACAATACTTCCAATACCGTTTGGATTTATCATTGTTGTCAATACAATAGTCTAACTCCATTATGTTGTTTGCTGATGGCTTTTAAGTCCCGTAACTCCCTTCTCTTTCTATCTCACATATCGGCAGGCTGGTGAGAAAACTGAGGCACTCTCCCCTTTGGTGCTACCTTGAAGTTTCAACTACACAAAACTCCTATCACTTGAGAACATGGCCCCTGACTTGGATTCACACCACTCTCCACCTCTACTGTAGAACCTCCTGGCAGCTGCCCATCCTGAGTCTCTCGCAAAACATTTCATAGCTGTTTTGCAGGCTTTCCTTCCTTCCCCTAAAACCCTCATGAAATACGTCTTTCGGGTTTTTATCACTTCTTGATACATGTGCAGAATTATCATTCCTGACATCAGAAGCAAATTTTGGGTAAGGGGATCATCTGGCTTCTGTAGTGTATCCACCATAATCGCCAGCCTGGGTGTCATTTAAGCAACAGTTACTTTAATTCTTTGGGATTCTTCATGCTCAGACAAACTAATTCAGCATAGCTAAGCAAACTGGATAAAAAAAAAAAGTTCTTCTCAATTAGTGCTAAGCGTAAAAGTCAGTAATTCTGGGTCATCAGTCCCAAAGTTCTTCACCCACAATTAGTTTGAATGTGATTGGTAAGAATATCTGCCACTCTTCTAAATCTTGTATGAAAAAAATAAAATAGAAAAAAATGCTAAGTTATCTTTTATTAGCACTTGTCCTATGGATAAAAAGGCAAGTTGTAGTTTCCAAGTTTTTAATAAGGATTCTTGAAAATATCTCTTTCTATTGGTTTTTCTTAATATTGGTCAGCTTCAAAACAAATCTGTGAAATATTATCTTGACCTATGGCTTTTGTGGCTAGTACCAACTTCCTCAGCAACATGATGATTTTCTTCTATCTTTAGAGGTGTTCTGGAAAATTCTAGTAGCTCTGTCCTAACTACATTACCTATGACTTTTAACGAAATGAAAGCTTTCTTGATATAAGAAAGAAATTATCAATATTTGTCAAGGCAAATAAAACAAAATGAGAATGGAGGGTGAGCTATTAATAATCTCCAATGTAGACAGATTTTTCTGTCTCAGAAAAATACCTTTATTGAGAACTTTTTTTATATTAGAGGACAAGAGGAGAAAGATTTCTTTCAATTTGAACAAGTCACACACACACACACACACACACACACACCCCGATGCAGCCCTAATCCAGTTACATTATTGTTTTTAATAAATGACCTCTAAAGTCTAAAAATTGTAATATAGTTCAGTTATATTTGTTAAGCTATTTCGTTTTCCCTGTTAAGAAATAAAAAAAAAAGATTCTCAACTTTTTTGTTTCTTTCTTTAATATCCAACTCTCTACGCTGAGGTTGAAATTTGGCTTTGTTTACAAGCAATATGAAGTGGTATGTAGACACAAAACTAGAACTTAATGGATGTTTTTCACATCATAAAACCACTATGCAGTTTGGCACAGTTTAGAATGACTGGCAGACTCCACTTAGCACAGGCCAAGGAATGAAATACCAGGGGTGTTGCAGGTCAGCGCGCTGGCAGAGGTGTATGGGAAAGCTTGCCTGGCTCAAACTCCTGCAATTACTTGCTCGTGTTCATGAGCGATAAAATAGAACCAAATAAAAAAAGAAACCATTAAACATTAATGTGCAGTACACATTGACCCAAGGATTTTCCATATGCTTATTTTACTTGTAGCTTTATGGCATGAAATAGGACCTAATTATATGATTTTATTCCCAAACATAATATCCTATAAGAGTAGTAAGTACACAGATTTGTTAAATACTGAGATGAAAAGACAATTGCAAAACCTTCTCAGCTCTCTTGGCTAAAGATACTAAAGGAAAGAGGTCAGTTACTACTATTTCACAGAAAAAATATATCCAATTTGTTGAACATATTTTTTAAAAGTTATAAAGTACTGTACAGTTATAAGGCATTTTTAGGTATATTATTTCATTTAATCCTAGGATTACATGTTCCATATACTTAAAGAAAATGCATTTTCAATTCATATCTCATGACTTTTAGGTGTTTAAATCACAAATCTATGCATTGAATTTTCTCTGATCATTTCTTTATGTATTTTGATGCAAAATAAAGTAACTGTTAATAAAGCAATACTTCAATTTAAAATAGCATGTTACATTTTAGAGGTTTTAAGTAATTCATACTATTTTTTTATTTGATGACTGTAACTTAGTGTAAATAAATATATTGCCATATGTAAAAAGTAAATACACCTAATATTCTAATCAGAAAATACCATAGTAATATAGCTTTTACAAAATGTAACATAAACAGATGTTTATAATATTTAGCCTACTGCATATAACTAAAAACATGTTCAAAATGGATATAAGCGATAAAAATGACATTTTCACCAATAATAATGTAAGGATGATGACAAATTTAATAAATTATTTTATTATTTTCCCTCTGGCAGATCAAAATGAAGTTCTAGTAATTTTACCTCTAGGCAATTAATTTACATAATTATTATATTATTAAGTTTTTTCTTTTCTAACAGATTCAATGCTCCTATAAATATATCAATTATAAAATTAATACTCATAGCCGATTATTTCTAAAACTGAGAATTAAAGTATTAAAATCTGTAGGGTTTTGTAATTTGTCTTGAAATATTAATAAAAATTCTTCTGATATAATAAATTTGATCAAAATCTACTTGCAGTTATAATGACAAATTTTACTTAATAAACACAGCTGCTTTGTACTAAGAATAGACTCCTCCTGCCAATCCCTCGTAATTCTGCATCAGCTCATGCTGTATTATAAAACAACATGAATTTTTTATTAGTTCACTGAAAGGATTTGAAATATGGTTTTCCACTTACTATCCAGTCATTGCTTGGCTTTAATTTGCTGTGTAAGTATTTAAAGAAAATAACATAAATATGAAATATTTTACTTAAAGTCAGAGTACTTTAATATTAAAATTTAGTAGTTTATCAACACCTGTGATGCTCTTATAATTAATGATTTTTTGTTGAATTTTTAGACTCATGCCTGGAAAATGTTACCTTCCTACTAAACCTGACACTATTGTACTGCACAAGCATTCCTTATTTATCATTTTCTTAGAGTTATAATAGTTATAGGTCACTTCCTTTCATATTGGTAATATGTATTTTTATAGTGAATCATTGTGAACTGATTGATATTTACGAAGACTTTTATTTTTAACCAAAATTATAAAGTGAAAGACATAAGCCGAAAGATAGTCTCTCCAATTTTACCTTTAGGCAAGTGACTAAAGTAATTTAATATAACGTTATATAATTTACAGAATTGAATATGAAACCAACCTCATCATAATCTAAGCAACCTATCAAATTCTGTTTAATAAGAGTACTTTCCAAAGTTGAAAACTACGCTCACAAAATGTGTGAGAAAACACTAGAATCCTGGTTTCCTGAACTCTTACAGATTGAAGCACTTGAAAATGTATTTTCATAACTGCAGATCTATTCCTACCTATCAACAACATTGGAAAATAATTTCAGGTATTAGTTTATCTTAAGAAAAACTGTTTAAGAACAAGATGGGTAGTTCCTTAGAAGTCAGATTTTAGAACCATGTTGAACACCACGATTTAGCAAAATAATATGCCAGAAGATAGGGAAGGCTGGCTCTAGGGCCAAGAGCCACTAATATATTGCTGCCAACAACCTTGCACTTTTGGCATAAATTATGGTTGCATAAAACCACAATATAGTGTCTCAGCAGAAACGCACAATACAATGTTTGAACCATAGATCAGAGTTATATCCAGTTCCTATGACACAGGGTAATCAGCTATGGGCAGGACAGAGACAAAGCGGGGCTAACTGAAAATGGGCGAGGCTGTCAACCATAAAGAAAACTCCCACCAAGGAATGCATGTCACCACATCTGTACACTATTTCAAATACATTTTTCGAACTGCTCCCTCTAAGGACATTTTATCAGTCATGACAACTTTAGAAATAACTTTATGAAAAAAAACTATTTTTACAAGGAAAAATAACTGTTCCTCCCCAAATTATAAGTATGTTCTTCATATACATACATACACATATGTATAATATATACATATGTGTATGTATGTATATGTGTGACAATAAAATGCTAAGGATAAATTTGTCAAAGGTACAGAGTTTCACAAAATGGCTTAAAATACACTACTTTTGGGAGAGGGTTATATAAATGAGACGATTTTTAAAAACCCTCTAAACAGAAACAAAATAACATAAAAGCTAATGAGTTTTTTGTGTTATAGAAAGCCACTATTTTTGTTACTTTTCAATACTGTATTTATAAACACTTAAATAATGAAGTGATTTGTTTCCCAATAATGCAATAAAACAAATTTTTCAAAAATATCTACTGTCTCTAAACAAAAAGCATTCATCACCCATCATTTACTAAACACCAGTAGTTAAAGTCCCCAACACTAGGACCCCTTCACTTCTGAATGCTCAAAGGATCAGACAATCACTTAAAAGGAACCATCAATACCAGATGTATGATCTGACAACATTCTCTTTTTACGTGGCATAGTTCCTTTCTACTGTACAAATGCACGTTGGATATCCTCATTTGGAAAAGCATGTTTTCTTCTAAACCTTCAAATATAATTTAGAAACTGGAAGTAATCCCCTAAGTCATGAGTATATTTCATTTGAGAGCTAACCATCCTATAGTACGAAAATAAGATAATTTCTATCTAATACTATATGAAAGTAGGAAACTGTTCCTCAAAAATATAATCAGATTTCAGAACTCAAATTCTATCCTGTAGCATGTGGAAAACAAACACATAAATAAACAAAACAGTACTATTTTTTTTTTGTTGTTCAAGAAATGGCTGCATTCTGTTTTCTTTTTTTTGTTTGTTTTTTTTTTTTTTGGTTTTTTTTTTTTTTTTTTTTTTTTTTTTTTTTTTTTTTTTTTTTTTTTTTTTTTTTTTTTGGTTTTTTTTTTTTGCATTCTGTTTTCTTTACCTGTTACAAAGTTTAAGTTTTATACAAGTTAAAGGGAGAAATGCCACGAAACTGAATTGCAAGAGAGGTATACTTTATTTAAGGTTACTTTAAACATGGACGGTAGATGGATACTGGTGACAATGAGGTAGAGCAAATTCTTGTAAGCATTGCTTTCCATAGATTCTTGCTTCCTACCTGGCCTGTGTATGGTGTCTGCCCAGCAGCTGTGTGTCAGAGACGCTCTGAGGCCTCACCCTGACGGTTCATTACTGAGCAGTGTGAGGCAGGCAGAAACAATCCTGGCCCTGCCTGCCCTGAGACAGCCATAGTCCACCATGGAGATAAAAAGTGCAAAATGTATTAGTACAATTACATTTTCAACTTCCTTGCCATTACTTTTAGATACTTTTTAACATAATTTACAAAAGGGCTATCTACAGTATACACATGAGCCTTAATAAAGTCGGGTTTATGGCCAATTAGTTCAGTTGATTAAAGCACAGAGCTTGTAAACCTAAGGCTTATTTTAATTCCTGGTTTTTGTTCTTTGTTTTCAATTTTGAACTAGGTACTGCTGCTCTTCCAAAGTATACAATTTTAACTGGTCAACTCTTCAAAATTAAGTTGTACACACACGTCACAAAAGACTTGAATAAATTACTGTAAATCAGTCAGTGAATGTTGGAAATAAATAAATCAAAAATAGCTTAGATGAGGGACCATCGCTTCCAGAAGGTCTCTCTGAATCCCAAGCTGAGGAAAGTTCTTTTTCATTATTTGACCACCAATTTTTGCACTATCTTTTCTTTTCTTATATTAAGTTAAATTTATGTCTCTATTTGAGTTTTTCTGCATTAGTCCCTATGCCATGGAACACAAGCCCCAGAAGAAACTCTTTAAAAGTGGTTTCCCTTAGCTGTGTGAAACATTGTAAGAGATTTATCTTACAGTATAAATTAATCTTAGTATATGGGAATATCTAAGAGGTTATGATAAAAGTAGTGTTTTAACCTAGTAGACGTTCATCAACTCTTTTAATGAATGAACACTACCACTATAAGCTCTACTTGTAATAACTATAAATAACCCTTGGGACTTACATCACTTGGGACTTAAGCTACTGTGTCAATGAAAGATATTGTTTGGTTTTTGTTGCTGTTGTTGCTGGTTGTTTTTGTTTGTTGCTGCTGTTGTTGTTTTATACAGAGCCTCACTATGTAGTCCAGGCTGGCCTTGAACTCACTATGTAGAGGGTGACTTTGAACTTGCAGGTAGCCTCCTCCCTCGGCCTTCTGAGTGCCTGGATTATAGGCATGTACCTCCATGCTCAGCTTATCAGTGAATGATACTATTGGCCTGTGAATTAATGAAAACACAAGCAGACCTACAACTACATTGCACGTGTACATGCAAATTTACTTCCTACTCTGTATAGCAAAAGTTTTGAAATATGCTGTTCTTAGTTTAAGATCAGGGATGTAAATTGCAGGCTTGATATGTGAACGCTTAACATTTTACTCACATTTGTAAGATGGAAGCAATAACTATAGCCATCAAATTGGTTTTCCATGCAAAAGAAAGAAGGAAGAGACAATATGAAACAAAACATTCTTTAAAATCTCATCAAATTTAGTTTATCACTCTTTAGCCTTAGTAGAGTCATATGGAAACCCTTACTGTAAAGAAGTCTGGAAATAGATTTCTTTAATTTCAGACATTGGCATCTTGGAGTTCATTAGTTATAAATAAGGAGAAAATGGATATTGTGTAAACAATTGATACTAACTGGCCCAGTTCACTAAACCACAATCTGGAAATAATTACAAGTCTTTCTGGAATACGATTCATTTATATGGATCACTCAACCTTGTCAATGAAGCCTAGTAAAGGAAGTATAATAGATCATCAATAAATATGTGGCATTAATCCCTAGCAAGTGGTACACATACTTAATGTTCTGTGTATCTCAGAACAGCTCCAGTGGGCAGATAACTACATGGCAAAACTGCAAACTTACCCACAACACTACACCTTCTCCTTAGTGATGTTAAAAATGTTAACTACATCTCTAGAAGCCCAACTTGATCAGGGGTGTTCAGAACCATTCTGATATTTCTGAATCATCTGAGAGATGGCTAAGCTCTCACTGGAGGCAAATTGTCTCCTACTGAGTTTGCTAAATCTCACTCACCAACAGTCCAGTCTATCAGTCCTCTGGGTCATAGGAGACTTATTTTCTTTAAAAAGAGGCTAACAAATCAATTTACTATTGTCAAGGTAGCCCAAAATATATCCCAGCTAAAATATACTGCAGTAGAGAACTTTATTATTCCTACTAGTAGAAAAGTTTCTGATCTATGACTTCACAAGTTGACTTAGATCAACTTATAGCATGTAGTTTTAGTTAATCATTCTTACCGAGAAAGGTTTTTTTTTTTTTTTCACTGCTGGATGTGTGGTAAAAGACTCATTTTTAAGCCACAAAATTTTAATGCCAGATTTTGGTTAGGATGGATATATGAGAGTATTACTATGCTCTGAAGTCTCTTTAGTACATTTTCAGATGTTACAACATTGCATAATAGAAATTTTTCTTGAAAGCACTTTTGAACTATAAATGGAAAAACATCCCATTCCCTCTTACCTGGTACATACATTGTAAAAAAGAAACCCGTGTACTAACAGGATATTTCTGGTGCATTTTATGGCTTGGATATTAAATATCCTCTAAGGGCTCATATGCCAATGTCTTGATCACTAGCCATAGCACTGTGGCAAGATGATAGAAGCTTTGGGATCCTGAGCCAGTGGAAGGAAGTCAGGGCACTGGTGCCTGTGCTTGCAGGGATTAGTGGGACCCCAGCCCATCCTCCCTTTCTTCTCTGCTTTCCGGTCACTATGAACTGAGCAGCTAAATTCTACTACATGCTCCCTACCATGATGTGCTGCCTTGCCACAGGCCAAAAACTAACACAGCCAACCAGTCATAGATTAAAACCTATACCATGAGTCAAGATAAGACTTTTACTCCTCATAAGCTGATTTTGTCAGACATTTTGTTACAGTGACAGAAAGCTGACTAGTATACAGCATGTCTCTGTTCAGTACATTTTTCTAATAACCAGTGCATATTTATGTAATATTAAGACTTATTTTTTATATAGCTGTAAACCTAACAAATACTTGTAGATTTATAAATACCTGGTGAATTTAGAAATGTAGAAAGAAGAAGGTGTAATATAATAGAGGAACTAGCAATGTTGGACTGTCTCATTTTTAGTCAAGAGATGAATGCTCACAATTTATCTTTTATCCTTATATCCTATATCTCTATAACCACAACCATACATGAATAACAATATGTTATTTGGTTGTGATAGTATTTTAATAGAAATATAGTTGCAGGGTAATTTTAGTAAAAGACTTCTCTAAATTTGTAATCATTCATGAGCTAACAGTATATTTACAAGCTTGGTAATTTGGATTAATCCAAAGTGATACTGAGGCATAGATGTAGCAGTAGCCATAGATGGCAAAGTGTTTTATGAGGCTCTCACAACTCTCAGATGATGAATTTAAGTGTTCTCAAAGCTTGAAAAAGAGAGGCAAACAAAATTTAAATTAGATTACTTAACCAAGCACAAAGTTTGGAAAAGCCTGACAGGTGATAGAAACCCATACTTTAATTGACTGAAAATTAGCACATATTTAAAACAAGGTCTCCTTTTACATTTAAGGTGTCTTTTATTCTTCACGCAGAAGTTGCTTTCTTCCCCCTCCTAAGAATAAGTAAACCTTCACTATCAATCAAACACAGAAGTAGATACTCTCTGCCACACAGCTATTAAATGGAGAAATGTACATTTTCTACTTCATCTATCAGGCCTACTGAAGTATTTTCATCTATGGCATCAATCACTCCAGGAGCTTAAGTACTTGAAAATGGGAACCCACGGAGCTCAGCCACCACCAATAGGGCTCAGCTGTTCTGTGAAAGCCCTGAAAAGTGAAACAACAGAACGACCTCAAAATATGGCTTAGATTCTCATCATAAGCCACTGACCATGTGGTGTCCCTGGCTCCAGGCATCACACAGAGCATTTGAATAATTTGTGCAAATCCTAAAGACAAAAATAAAAGTGGGAGCACCTTGATCCTCACTAGTGATTTCCAGAATGTGAACAAAATCAGGCACCTTTGGCCATTACATTAACTTTAAGCAACAGAGTCTGGGAGATGTGTGCACTCCAGGAGAAAAGTTAATGTCACAGACAAAAGGCTGCAGCCGAGTCTCCATAGGGAAAGAAGCACAATCTCAGTGAAGAAATGCAAATGATCTTTAGGACACTGTTAATGTAAGTCAAGTTCTTGGTAGCAATCAATGGTGAATGAATAACCAATAAATTGCACAGGAAAATCAGAGAAAAATGCGCATATTTCTGCTTCTGAATATTTTCCACAAACATTTCATGTATGAAACAAGTAAGGAAAGTCAAATTTTGTAGCTTATGTTCTTATTTAGCAAGAAAAATATTAATGACATCAATTTAAAGCTGTTCATTAATATATATTCTGTATATTACTTACAAAGTAGCAGTGCTGAATAGCATATAAAATCTCTCTCCTGAAGTTCCTAATTCTTAATCATATATAATTAACCAATATAGGAACTTGCTAGTAGTAGTTGAATATATGCAATGTTGTGTCAGATAATCCCACTACATACCTACATGTGTAGTTTACAGTCTTTCATCTCAACTCCGACTCTACTTTCAGGAGTTGCCTTTAATGATGACTTAGCTTTTGGCTAAAGGTAAAAGGGAATGGGGGGAGTTGGGAAAGTAAAATAAGTTTTTAATCTGTTGTATAGCTTAAAATAATCTTCCTCTTCTCTCACCATGGCAAAAGAAAGGGATTATAGTGTAGGAAATAGGTGACAGGATGAATTTCAGCAAAAATTATGTATTACCGTCTCAAAAGGAAAACAAAACACCTTCACCCACAACTTAGGAGGACAAATCTATTTTGACCACAGTTTTACAGGGTTGTTAGTCCCTGCATAGCTGGCTGGCTCCGAGACAGAATCTACATGACTAAAGGGCATGGTGGAGGAAAGCTGTGCCAGTTATACCAGCCAAGAGCAAGAAGACAGAGCAAGAAAAGAATAGCCCAGAAAAAGAAAACACCCTTCAAGGTCATGCTTTTGGTAAACTGCCTCTTTTCAACCAGCCCCACCTCTTAATAGCCCATTTAGCAATGACCTCATCAATGGACGGATCCCTGGTGAGCAGAGCATCCTCATGATCCATTCACTTTCTATAAGTTCTACCTCTAAATACATGAGACTTCTGGGGACTGTTTAGGTCTAAACCATAACAACCAGATGCCAGGTAACAAGTACGTCTTGGAATTACAGAGAAAAATCAGCCAAAGATCATAAGGATAGTTTCGGGGCCTGAGAGTCATCGTACCCATTTATCACCTTACGCCCAGTCTGGAAGAGGATCTCTCCTCTAAAAAATGATTCCAGTTTGAGAGTGTGACTCATCTGATCTAGGAAGGACATGTTTACTTTTTGTTCTTTGTGTTTTTCATAGGAATCATCAGTCTTTGTTCTCCACTGTTTTTAGGACAAGCAAAGAACTAAATTTAAAAAATAAAAATAGTAAATTCACCTATTAAAAAGTTTGAACAAGTTCATAAAGGAAACATAATGGCTCACAGAACAGTCCTCTGCTCCCTCCCCAACACTTCTGTCATTCTTCAAAAGTGTTTGCTCTGCTTTATTGCATTATACACCCTCACTTTCACTTTAAGCTTAGCGCTTTAAGTGTTTCCAAGCATTTTATCTCTCTGGAGAGAGTAATGAGGATGGATGGGTTGGATTCCACCAGTAAAAATCCAAGAACAATGAAATCTAAGTGCATTGCACAGGAAAGAAGAAAAAATTGACCCAAAGCATTGGATTGTCTAATTATAAATGCCAATGCAAAGCTATGCCTCATGATAACCCACTGGTAATCAATTCCTTATGAAATTGACTACGGTTTTCTATTTTAAACATTGTTCATTATCCACAAATATCTGTGGCTAACCTGTTTACTGAGAATGCAGTAAAGTCTTAATTTCGATTTCCTTAAAGCAGAGCCTGATTTGAGGATCCTAGTGCAGTTGGATTATATAGAAGTTAATTCCAGAAAGCAAAAATGAGGGAATAGTACAGAAAGAAAGCTAATAAACTGTGTCTTGTTTCCATAGTTATTAATGTAAGCAACTGGAAATCATCTCCTTGAAGTCTCTTTGGAGAGACCCTATAGAAGCCAACTCAGAATTATCAGAGGTTATTTAAATTATTGACAGACTCTTTTTTCCTATAAACTGAAGGTGGTCTTTTAGCACTAACCTATGCACACGCATACACATACAGACTTCAAAGCTGAAACGCTGTGGCTTTGGTGAAAGTCTTTAGCAGAAATATCTCATGGAATAAACTACAGGTAGGGTGCAGCAACATGAACAGAACTGTGTATTATACCTGTCCTAAACATGCGGAAGAGGCACACATCTTTCACAGGTAGCAAGGTAAGAGATTCATTGCCACTAAAATTTTATTCCACACCACATTGCCCATTATGTTGTGCTTCCAATGGATTTATTCACGTTGGTATTAACTCCCTTTCAATTTTCTACTGCTGCCCAATATCACTAAACGTACATTCCATAATACAAAAAGTCATTCTCCTCTGATAGTGTACAGACTTTCACACACCTCTGTATTATAGTTACATATTTACCATCACAATTTTCTTCCCTTGTTCTCTGGTCTGAATGCTTGTGATTTCCAAAACCCTTTGTTGAAATCCTAACTGTCCATGGTGATGATGTTAGTAGAGCGAGTCTTTTCAAGGTGATTATGTCATGGGGGAGAAGTATTTGTGAATGGCATAAAAATTTGTAGAAAGGGGGCCTCAGAAAGCTGCCTTGCCATTTCCACATTGTATAGCTTAAATACTCAATAAAATTTATAAGAAATACATATAGATAGTAAAAGTTCACAATAGTGAAGTTACTTAACATATCCATAAATTCACATGGTTATCCATTATTTTTGTAGCAAGAGCCTCTAAAATCCACTCATTTAGCCTGAACTCAAACACAATTTAATATTTCCTTTTGTCAGGTTTCTCCAGTATTTTTTCCCATCTCCATCCATCTAGAATTCCACAATACATCACATTTAAATTCCTTCCAATATCAATTCTAGATCAACCAATCCATCTTTCTTCCCTCCATCTTCCCTTCTGCTGGCAAAAATAATACATCTGACTGAAAGATAGCTACTGCAGATTTATGGCAGAAGATTTCCATTTTCTTTCATTTTTTAGAAAAAAGAGAGAGAAGGTGTTATTTCATATTCCCATAGAAGAAAAAACTCACTTTAGACAAACAGTAAGATCCTCACAGAGCAAGGTGCCAACGGCAGGGGATGAAGTATTCCTACCTTCTCCCTACTGAGAAAAGGAAACCCACTTGTCTTGGATGGAGTCTTGTGCCACCTTACGGATACAACCCAGATCCTGTTGTCTAATATGGCTACTAGCCTCCTCCCCAGTGAAAGAGCTTATGATGACTATTTGTCCTATGGTACAATTATTTATATCTCCAGGAGGGCACAAGAATTCAGTCTGTGCCTCTGTTGACCATGTCCTGGGCCCAGCATAGCTACCTCTAACAATGTCTTTCTAGAGAGAACCACAGGAACTGATCTAAGGTGTTGTACTCCTCCATCTTGCCCAAGGGGATGATAAAGTAGTAGCCAAAGAGCAGTAGTTAGCAGCGAAAAAGTGGAAAGGAAGGTAATTTTTGTGTATAACTGAGATCTTGTCAGGAACTGATAAAACCTAGAAAGCTGAAATTTTTGTGTTATGCTTACAATGATTCAAGTAATGACAGATTACTTCTCTTTAATTTTTAATTAAAAAGGTAATAGTTGTACATAAAATTTAATGCACAAAATAAAACGATTAAAAAGAAAAAACAATCTTCTCATCCTTTCACTGTATCCCTAAAAGACACAGCTATAACTTTTTTTGACTTACAATTTCAGAGATTTTATCCAAGCTAGGGTACAGGCATGAGTGTATCCTCCCCTATAAAATGGGCACCCCCATGCATATGACCTTTTAAAACACAAATAAAATCATGACATATGTGCAGTTAGTTTAACTGGACTTTTGCACATTTCAGTGCATGTTAGCACTCTCTCTGTAATGGCATGTGTAAATACAAACCATTCTGTTTAAGGACTCAACATTAATTTCTTATTAAAGATGATGTTGGTGTTTCTTAATCTAACACAAATTACTCAGTTAACGCCATTTAAATAGTTGTATTGCTCACCTGCAGAAGTATATTTTTTGATTAGCTTTATAGAATTACTGAGTCAAGAGATGATAAATTTAAAAAATTTTGGTAACTATCTTCAAATTTCTGGTAATCTGTCTTTTCTTTTTTTTTTTTTTTTTTGGTGCTGGGAATCGAACTCAGGGCGTTGTGCTTTTAAGGCAAGCACTCTAACCACTGAGCTAAATCCCCAGCTATCTTTTCTAGTTTTCCTACAATACTTCTTAATAGACATTCTATTACCTTTTCCTGGTGAAGTACTGTGGGAAATACCAGTTTGACCTGGATTGTCAGCCTTATTTCCCTACAACAGTAGTCAAATGGTTCAATTTCTTATTTCCCTACTCTCATGAAAATGCTTGTCTCAAGCACAGTTTACAAAATGTTTCTAATTATCAGCCCTTTCTCATGTCTAGTTTGACATTTTCCATATGACTTTTTTTTGTTGTTTTGTTTTTATTTTTTTTTGTGACAGGGATCAAACTCAGGACCTTGTGCTTGCAAGGAAAGCACTGTAACCACTGAGCTAAATCCTCAGCCTTTCCATATGACTTTGAACTCTAGATTGCTAAACTTTAAATGATAACATGCTTCCTCACTTAAACTGGATCATTCTGAGTATAGTATTTTTTTCCCCAATAGATAACACTGCTATGGGTAAGCAATTTGATACTCTTTTGTACCTTTAATTGCTTCATAAGGAAAAAGTAGAGGATAAAAACTGTAAATAATTCTCAGGGTCATTTCCATTTGCAAAATCTTATTTTCTTATTTTTTATCTCTGTAGCTGTAAAATGTACTTAGTAACTTACAGAGCAATATTTTATTCCCTTATTTTATTTCACTATTTCAGCTCATATTTTCTAATCATTGAATTTTATCCATTTTTTCCCTTTACCTTTTATTCAGAATAGTGGCAGATATTTGAGAAAACAACCTAGATTTCCAGTAAAACATGTTAGTTGACCACTGTTATTAATAGGTTTATTTCAAAAGACAATTAACATATTTTGCATTTCTAAAGACAATGGTGTCTAACATTTAGAAGCAAACCTGTTAAAGTTAGTAATTGCATTGTCACCTAGTCCCACTGCAGCACATTAGAAATTGATATATTTCAATGATTTAAGTGCAGTATTTATAAAGGTTAAGTTAAAAAAAAATCTTTAAACTATAGCAAAATGCCTTTTGCACATTTAAATGTCTAAAACCTACCTGATTCCAAATCACAATGTTTTGTTCAGTTTTACACAGGTAAAATGAAGTCTAATGTATTTGTCAGAGTAAGAAATATTTCCAGAAAAAAGAAAAGAAAAACTCATCAGTTGTAAGTACAAGAAGTGAAACTAGTAAAACATTTTATATAACAGAGAAATGGTTTATTATGCTTAGTTGTAATGATATCAGCAGGCCAGGGAATGTTAACTATTATACAATTTTCATCAACCCATCAGGAGTGTTTGACACTCGATTGGGGATATTTCTTTACAGTTCTGGGATAAAAGCCAAGCTATTAGGATGAGTTTGATTTTTGCAGTCTAAGCATCCTTTTGCCCACCTCCAAAAATACAACCAATCAAGTAAGATTAGGGTAACCCAGTCCCCTGCAAGACAAGAATATCCATCATTTTAATTACTAGCTTTGAAAAAGTATTTTTTTCCTATATACATGCAAATCCTTTTCATTAATTGAAAATAAATAAGCACCAACATTTGGAATATTCAGTTGATTTAAGAAATTGAAAGATTTATAGACAAGCACACATACACATATAATCGATAAACATAAAACTCTATCATCGAGATAAACACTAAGATATTAGAAACTAGAGTCTTGTGCTCGTGAAGTTCCCTCACTACAAAGACATTATAAAGACTGAATACAATGAAAATTTATTTATTTATTTTTTTCTTTTGGTACCAGGGATCGAACTCAGGGCCTTGTGCTTACGAGGCGAGTGCTTTAACCACTGAGCTAAATCCCTAGCCCTTGAAAATATTAAACGAATAAATAAAATTAAAAAGGTATTTTAGTTTAGACAGAAGAGAAAACCAGAGCAAAGTATATGGAGAAAAAATAATTTATGTTAGTGAAGCAAAAACTAGCTTTCAACCTAAAGTACTTTTGTAAACAAACAAACAAAAAAGAATTGACAATTCAAAATTATATAGGTGATATAATTTTTATAAACATTTTTATTTTATAATACACATGTAGTATTTGTACATATTTATGGAATATAGTATGACATGTACATGAAGAATCTACAATTAATAATGATCAGATTAACACGAGTGGCAGCAAGAATGTGATCTTTATAGTGTGGCAAGTGTTTAGAAAAAAACACGGAAGAAAATATACTAAAGCCAGTTATCACAAATATTATGAAAAATATGTTTTTCTATTACACTGCATCATTTTTGACACATTCTATATATTATATAGGGAATATATATTGTTTATATGACCGGATAGTAAATACTTAGCATCATACAGTGATGTTTTCCAATTAAGGAAGGAAAAGCCTACAATGGTCACAGTCCTGATGAATTACTTATTTTCATCCTAACTTTAGTTCCACGACTCAAATCTTTTTGACTTTAACAAAATCATGATATCTCACAAAAATACATTTCTACAATTATTTCTATGAAATTTTGATTTTTAATGGAAATTTTAAAACAGAAGAAACAGTTTGACAACATATATGGGCAGATAAATGGATTAAAAGAAAAGTAAGAGCCTAGTTTAGTAAATTTAGAAATTTACCACAGCAAGATAGATACAAAGTAGTACAAAAAGATCAACTACTTTTAAGGAACAGATAAAGCAACTTGCTATTCAGTAAAACAAACAAAGGTGAATAATTACTAAATTGGGAGAAATGTTTACCCTTTGACCAGTCACCCCCCTACCTCACACAAAGGCATGAAGACAGGCCAGCTCCTCTGGAAGAGCCACCATGGAGGCCACTTCCAAAGAAAAGACATAAAGTTTGAAAGGTAAGTGCTTCAGACTTCTCTACTACACAGCATATTTTTGTCAGAAACCAAGAAGCATATAAATGTTTTTTTAGCAAAATACTACCAGAGCTCATGAGTTCATGACCCATGTAGTTATGCAGGGTCCTGCGATGAGGAAAGCCCTGCACATGCGTGAAAGTTCTGTTGTCACCTTGTGGAAATTCTTCATATTTGAACAAGCAGTCCCTGAGTTTTCTTTTCATTCTGGATCCCCCAAATTCTATAGCTGGATCTGAGCACAAACTTTGCTCCTGGTATGTGCAAATCCTTGTCCTAGGTAAAGTTAATCTCCTGATACAGTGCCCTGGGGTCTTTCAGATTCTGTGCACCGAAGAGTAGAAGATAGAAGTAGTGGCTGAATTTCAAAACAGTAATCTAAGGCTAGGCTCAGACGCTTAGTAGAATGCACAGTCATCATTTATGTTACATTATATTAAAATCCAATCATCTCTGATACAGATAAACTTAGGAGGAGTATTAATGAAAAGCAGGTGATGGAAGAAAAATAATAAAACTTCCAGGGCCCAGGTAAAAATAATTTGACTTTAAGATTCTTAACAGTGTTCCTGAATCCCTAGTGCTTAGCAAACCTACCAGAGAGAGACAATAGAAATGCAGAATTTTACACATCTCATTGCCCTCTCTGAACCATCTCTAAACTTTCTAATTTTAAAGCTTAAAAATGTAGTAGGTACAGCTATTTATATAACTATATCGCTTTGAGTAACTTACTTAACATTTCTCTTCTTGTAAAATGCAACAACCATCTATACAATTTAAAAAATAATAGTAACTAACCAGAAAGAGATGGTGATGAGTATGGCAGAAGATAACGTACATAAGTACCCAGTACGTAGGCCAAGTGCTAAAACAGGCATTCAGTAACACTTTGCAGTTATTGTAACACCTAAGGATGTTGTTTTACAATTTGTCGATATTCTCCATCTACTATACTTCCTACATACTTGCAAAAGGGGATCTCTTCTTTGCTATTTTATATCATTATATAATTTATATCATTGTATCTTTGCTAATTTATATCATTAGAAAATATAAAGAAAATAAAGTTCTTAAATGATTCTAAGGGACAATATTCCTTAAAGCCTTTTTGAATCCCATAATGATCTGATATAAAAATCTAAAAACCTACCTTAAAAATGTCATATTCACACAAATCACAGTATTCACTTGTAGAGGTTCCACTGACCCTCTACCATCCATGCATGCACATCTAAATATGCACTTACCTATGATATCTATTCGCCATTATGCTAGGCAGTAAATAAATGTAAGTATTTAAATTTGGACTTTATTAGACTAAAATTTAAAATATGAATTCTTCCATTCCCGAGCCATGTTCAAACTGCTAATGCTCAACAGCCACGTATCTATTTAACGTAAATTTGAATCAATTAAAATTAAGTAAATTAAATTTAGGTCCTGTTACCTATCTAGATTTCAAGGGTTCATCCGAGGAAGTCAGTGGCTGGCTTACTGAATGGTATAAATATATTCCATCATTGCAGAAGGTTCTATTGAATGGGGCTGATACAACACTTAGAGAACCCTTGTACAAGTAGAGGGAGTGCAAATTCGGTCTGTGCGACAGGGATTAGTGGGGAGGAATTCTGTTCAGGGAAAGGGTAACAATATTTCCTGATGAGGATAAAGCTGACTTTTTTCAAGCTTTCCCAATTATGAATTCCACTATTTGTGAATTGGGTCTGTGAAATGGCCTTCAAGATGAAAAACGATAACAGCAGCTTTGTATTTTAAATAGTATCTCGATTTTAGATTTAAATAGATGCATAGTTGAAAGTCATGTTTTCTCCTTCAAGAGCGGTACTACTCTTAGGCAAGTTTCACTTTTTCATCTGTGAAGTGGGGTTAGTAGCACTTATCTATCAGGATTATTTAATAAGTTAGAAACAAAAGACCTGAAACACTATGTAATAAATACATTTATGTAGACCAGCTAATTGTAATAATGCTCTTGACCTGAAGGAGCTTTAGATGTCATCTGTGATCTCTGATTATTTTTAATTACCACTACTGCAAGATTTAAATTGATATCTTCCCAATCCAAGTCTCATACTGAAGATTTCAGGCATCTACCATCTTTCCTCTCCTATATCAGAGATACAACAGTCATTCAATAAATACTTTTAAATAAATATATGTTCAAAGCTACAGAGTTACATGCAAAGCAAAGAATATAATTTAGGACATTTAAATCTGTGAGGCAATTTAAGGCAAAGAGCAATGAACAAGGAGAAAGAAGACACATATTTAACCTTTTGTCTTGCGACCGTGAACAATCATCTAATTTTTCTATCCTCAGTTTTCTCCACGGTGAAGTAAAGAACTAAGGTTACATTATCCACAAATACTTGACTTGATTTTCTGATTTCACGTTTGATGTGTCTTCAATTGGTAATCCACAGCAATTCCATAGGACACAGGACAATAAAGGCCTCCTTTCTGCTGTCTGCCTGCCTGCCTTCCTGTATCTCTCTCTCCATCTATTTATCTATGCATGTTTCAGACGTCAATTAATGCCATAGAATGCCTCAACTTTAATACTGTTCTTATTTATCCTTGCTCAACGAAGGCACCACGAAGGTTGTATTTATGCTCACAGGTAAATGGAAAGTAAAGCACTTCTAAAATAAACTGCTAACATTAACTGAGAGTTGAAAATAGTCCATTTTCTTTGTTCTAAAGTTTTATCTCATTATGATTTTTTTCATGTTTTGAGCCCTCCATATCAAGACACCTGAAGAGGGTGGTCAGTGTAGAGAGAGAAGTCATTCTGCTAAGTGTTCTTACCAATTACACACAACAGCTTCCCAGAAGTCAAATAGAAACATTTTCTAGTGAGTGCTTATTCCTCCTTAAAAATAATCCTGGACCACATTTTAAGTAGTATCTATAAGAGTGTTCACAACCTCAAAAAAAAAAAAAAAAGAGATAGCGATAATAGGTACATATCCCTATCAGGAAGAACTACATAAGCATAACATAAAAATTAATTCAACAGATGTATTCAACACTATCTAATTTCTCGTGTGGTAGTCAAGATATTTTTAAAATATATGTTAGGTTCTTGTTTTTCTTTTTAAAATATCTATAGTTGTGGTTGGTAGTCAAGATATTTTTAAAATATATGTTAGGTTCTTGTTTTTCTTTTTAAAATATCTATAGTTGTGGTCCACAATTAGAAATAACAAAAGCTCCTTAGTGTTTGTGTTTCTGTTAAGAGAAGGGCAAAAGCATAATAAAACGGTCAAAAGTCAATAATATATTTTAACTCTTAGATACATTTGAAATACAAAGCAGCAAAACTTCAATAATTTATGAAAGTGTTTTTGAATTCTGAATAATTCTTCTATTATACTGACATATAAATATGAGTGCATAAATGATATAATCTCAGATTTAATATAAATGTTATTAAATGTGCTTTCCATAGATTTACAGAAAACTTTTTTTAATTATAATATTGCACTCCAAGAAGTACTGTTTCACTGACTCAGATTTTCTGTATGTGTAGACTACTGCAAAGGATATAGCACCACAGATCAGTGAGGCTGCACCATGGTTCTGGTTTTGGTTCTGGTTCTGAGCCACTTTTTAGCCACGGGACCTAACAAACATTAAGCAATGACAACAGGGTTGTCAGAGATTTTATTTATATCATGCTCTATAAAATGATTTGAAAATGAAAAAGGAATGCATAAACCCCATGTGTGTTGCTAACTGTATTTTTTAAATGTACTCAATATGCTATTTATAATTTTTAGAAAAAATTCAAAAGAGTAGTAAGAAAACTGTTTAGCAAAAAGACCAAATAAGCGAGTGATGATATTTCAGATAATGGACATAATTTGGGGTAGTGCCTCCTTCAGATTACTTAGGGGGCCATGTCTATGTTATTTCCCATTTCTTATAGAAAGTCTTCCCTTCTGTAATTGGCAACAGATAAGTAAATAACTATGCTAAGACAAATATGTTATTCCTCTTAACCGTATTTTGTCTAGAGTTGGTCAAATGACCCAAATTTGACCAGTCAATCTATTCTCAAGATTTGTCAGCACGTTCCCACTGACTTGAACCATTGGTGGCACATGCATCACTGTCCCATCAGGTGGCTTGCACCACTGGTGGTACAAATGGATCTAACCACTTGTATCATTGTTTTTATTAATAAAATAAATAAAAACCCCCCAATGGGACAGTTATACATACAGCACTGGCAGTTCAAGCCACCTGGCAGCTAGACATATAAATTATGGCTTCATGATGAATGTGTTAAACTGTAAGTGGGCAAAGGGAATCTTTTCCTCTTGATCTCAAAGTTATGAAGAGAAAAGCTTTAATTTTCCATTCATTCTGGATCCAAGACACAGGAATAGCTGAAGGCAGAGATGAGGAAAACAGACACAGAAGGAGGACTGAAAAAAGAGAGAAAAATGCCCAGAATATATATGAACAGGACACAGGCACATGTACCCCTCAGTGCTAAGGTTACCTACATTTATAGTTTGATTATTCAAAGCAGTATCTCCACTCTTTAATACTAATACTTGAGTTGCTAACTTTCATCATAAACGTTCTTAAAGAAATAAATGAATCACATTGATTTTTAAATATGTACTTTAATACAGGAATTAAATTTCAAATATTATACTTAAATATATTAACTATCATTAAAAAGGTTCTTGTTGCCTGTGGTTGTTCTCTTCCATTTCTTTATCTATTTGGGAAGAGTTATGTAGAAGTTTTCATTACACTTCCAAAAGACTGTGAAAGTAAGAGATTTTGCTTTTGAACAAATTATATAATTTCTAGTATAAATGTTAACTTTATTATGAAATAATATGGTATTATACAATTTTATTTGTCTTTTTAATTTTTATTAGTGCACATTTGCAATACATAATGTTTACACTCCACGTGTGGAGTTGGTCCATGTACACAATACATTTTAATTCTTTTTTCATCCCCTTTCTCTCCCCTCCCTCCTCCTCCTTCTATCTCTCTACTTCCTATTATCTATTTTTTATTTTGCTCCTTATTTATAATTTGGGCTTCTCCTATAAGAGAAAGCATGCAATATTTAAGCTTCTGTAGTCTTACGGTATTTTAAAGAGATAAGTCTCTGGAGAAAACATCTATATGATTGCATTTAATAGAGATGATCTACTCCATAGTCCACTTATTTTCAAACATCATCTGTGCCAGTTGCTTCCGAGAGCCACACACACTGTTTAAAACTTGATGGATCTCATTTCTAAATGAACTATATGTTCTAGGCTTCTGAGATAGCTGATTTCCTTTAAATTTTGGCAACAAGAGGCACTGTAAAGAGATAAAAAGGCAGAAAGAGGGACATTTCTGTTTCTCTTTCCAGCGGTATGATAGTTCCTTGCAAGAGCCATAATATTCTCTAGGATGAAACAATTCATTCCAGAGTCAGGGAGCCCAAGAAGAGTCGGATCCAGCCAGTTAGAGCTGACAGCCTACTGGATCTGTGGCTGACTGCAGCTTCTCCCACAGCCAGAAGCACTTGCAGACACAGAGACTCTCCAAAATTACCCTCAGTCACAAACCCACCCATCCTGTTTCCCTTCTGCCATTCTAGCCTTACACACCCTTTCACACCTTCTTTGTGACCAATTCACTGTATTAGCCAACCTGCTCCCTATTTGAATAACCTAGAGTGCTTTTCTAATTGAGGATTAGATCCTAACAAATACAAGTATAGCATTCTTTCTCATTTTATTTTATAGTCTTGACAAATATTTAAACATTACTCAATAAATAACCTAACTTCGTCTTATGTCTTTCAGAAATAACAACTTGAAGATACAAAAGACTAAATGTAAAGTCCAACAGAAAAAAAACTTAGCTAAATTTCACTCTTCTCAGTACTCAGTTTTTCTCATTTATTAGATGGAGGCGTTGTCCTAGTGAATACAGCATTTTTTTTTCTTTTTCTTTCTTTTTTTTTTTTTTTTTTTTTAGTGCTGGGGATTGAACTCAGGGCCTTGCGCGTGCTAGGCAAGCGCTCTGCCACTGAGCTAAATCATCAACCCACAGCATATTTTTCATAAATTGTATATTGCTCATTACTTGACAACAGATATTATACCTGTATATGATAAATATAATTTCTATAAGATTAATTTTGGAATATATAAGGATGTACAAACAAATTTTAGCACAAATTTCAATCTAAACACCCACCTTACCAAAAATTCTATCATCCGCCTACTTGTACTTACAGTAAGTTTTGCAATTTTTTGAAAAAAAAATGCTATA
This sequence comes from Hystrix cristata, assembly GCA_004026905.1. Taxonomy (NCBI): domain Eukaryota; kingdom Metazoa; phylum Chordata; class Mammalia; order Rodentia; family Hystricidae; genus Hystrix; species Hystrix cristata. The sequence goes on from PVJO010002426.1 coordinate 93,495, forward strand.
ATGGGAACATATTTTGTTGTTGTTGTTGTTTTTTGTTTGTTTGTTTGTTTGTTTGTGGTGCTGGGGATCGAACTCAGGGCCTCACTGAGCTAAATCCCTAGCCCTGGGAACATATGTTTTTAAAATTACTTTTGATTGAACCTAGGAAGTACTAAACTACATCCCCAGCACTTTTATTTATTTCATTTTGAGGCAGGCCTCACTAAATTGCCTGGGCTGGCCTGGAATTTACAATTCTCCTTTGTGAGTCTCCCAAATACCTGGGATTACAGGTGTATGCCACAAACACACACACACATGCACAGACACACATACACACACACACACGGAATTTATAACACGTAAAGTCTTCAGTAACGGTTTCATCTCCTAATTTATACCCAATGTAGCAATTTAGTGTACCACAGCCCTATTGTTTTTCAGAATTTCTGACATTCTTTTATCCATTTGAGCATCTGCACAATGGATTTCTGGTAAATAGTTACTTATTATTTTTCCTTAATAAACATTACACACACGTGTAAGTCTTATGTCTTTTATTCAGTATCACAGAGAATTTGTTAGTTTTGTTGAGGGTCAAGATAATCTGTTCATTTTCTTTGCTCAGCAGTACTCATCAGATGACTATTTCACTATTCAACAATTCAACTTGTGTGAGCATTTGTGTTATTTACAGGCTTTTACATTCCCATATAATCAGTTTGGTACCCATTTAAAAGAATTTTTATAGGACACATGTAGAATGTGTTAGGCTTTAAGGTATACACCACTAGTTTTACCACATAATGTCTCAATATTTTATAAAAATAATATGTTGATTTATGTTCACACTACAGTGTATGAAAGTTTTCCATTGTTTTACATTCACAGTAACATCTAGTATTGTTGATTTAAAAGTCTTTAGCCACTATCTAGGAACATAATGATACAATACTACATAAATTTTCCTATGACAATTGGTCATTTGTGTTTCCTCTTTTGTGAAATGTCTGAAATTGTTTTCTCATCTTCGATTTTTAGAACTTCTACTTATGTTTTGTATATTAGTTCCTTGACTGTCTAATGTTGGAAATACATTTTCTCAGTCAGTGCCTTTTCTTTTCATTCTCACTTTGATGCTTTTGAAACAGTTCTTAATTTTAAAGAAATTAAATTTGTCTTTCTTCCCTCCATTGTACTTGCCTTTTTGTGTTTTAACAAATCTCCCTTCCTAGTCTAAGTCATGAAAATATTTGTATACTACCTTCCAAGAGTTGAAAAGTAGTTCCGACTTTAGATATACTCCAAGAACTGATTTTGAATATGGTAGGGCCTGAGACCATACTCATCCTCCTCCACCCTAACTCTATGGGAAGGGTAAATTTTTCTAGCATTATGCATTGAAAAATTGTACTCCATTTCTACATAGCTATCTGTCATTCGAGATTTAAGACTCTCTTTATAAATATGATTTATTTTACAAATACTTCTGTGCAATCTCTCTTTCCTTCCTTAGTAATCCTCAACACAAAATAGTGTGTTTGCTTTCCTCTCTCCTGGTATGTGTTAAGCAGTGCTTCAAAAGCCTGTGTGTTCTCTCCCTCTCAGTGAGCTCTGAGCGCTTTTAAAGGGAGAGAGATACCAGCTATCTTCATATTTTATATGCTTAGAACCATTTTTAGAATGAATGAAATGATAATCCAGCTCTTTCTAAATCTTAACCTTGGTCAGAAAATCAAATAAAACCATTTACTGTTTTTCCAAAGAAAAATCTATTGCATATTCATAATTTTAAAAACTTCACTTTTTGCTATTGCTTAGAAAAGTTGTATAGCTTTTCTTCTAGAACTAATCAGACTATCAAGCTTCAATATTCTGAAATAAGATTTGAAATGCAATTTTGCAATGCATTGTCTATCGGTGGTTTCCAAAGAACATCTTTATAATGTGACCTTCTTTTCATAGAAAAACTACAGTAGGTGTGATTTTATTGAAGCGGGTATCTGTCACCCTACCCTTTTATCTTCTCTTATCTATAAGTTGGTGTCAAATATTATTCCTTTGTAATTCAGGGGCTAAATGGAATATGGTAAAAAAGAATCATAACTCTGTAGCACAGGGATAAACAGACTCTGCATTCCAAAAATCCTTGGTTCCTCCACTAACAACAACAAATAAACAAACAAAATCTGCAGTCTCTAAATTGTTTGCATATCTTTAGTATTTCATATTTAACTTCCTAATGATCTACCTACCCATTTTTACTTTAGAATTTTAGCTGTCATGGTACTGGCAAAAAAACAGACTGCAGGACCAATGGAACAAAAAGAAGATGCAGAAACATGTCCAAACACTTTCAGTCACTTTATCTTTGATAAAGGGGCCAAACAACCTCATTGGAAAAAAGATACCCCCTTCAATAAATGGTGCTGGAAAAACTGGCTCTCCACATGCTGAATAAGGCTTTACCCATACACTAAGCTAAAATCAAAGTTGATCAAAGATCTAAATATTAAAACAGAAATACTAAATCTGCTGGAAGATAGAATAGGTGGACTACTTGAAGACATAGGTGCAGGCAAAGACTTTATGAACAAATCCCAAATTTCCCAGGAAATATCACAAAGAATCAACAACTAGGATCTAATCTTATTAAAAAGCATTTGCACAGCAAAAGAAATGACTAACAGAGCGAAGAGAAAATGCATAGAGTAGGAAATAATTTTTGCCACCTATTCCTCCAACAAAGGTCTAACATCACGCATATACAAAGAATTGAAAAAAATTCAGACCCCCTAAATTTAAAGACCCAATCCAAAAGTAGACAGCTGAAATGAATAGACACCTCTCAGATGAAGAAGTAGAAACAGCAAATAAACATATGAAAAATGTTCCACATCACTGGTCATTCGAGAGATGCAAATTAAAACAACAGAGATTCCATCTCAGTCCAGAAAGAATGGCTGTTATCAACAAATCAGCCAATAACAAATGCTGGAGGGTCTGTGGAGAAAAAGGAACCCTTCTCCACTGTTGGTGGGAGTGCAGACTGGTGCAACCACTATGGAAATCAGTGTGGAGATTCCTCAGGGAACTAGGACTAGAGTTTCCATTTGACCCAGCTATTCCCTTTCTTGGTACCTTCTCAAGAGAATTAAAAGCATCATACCACAGCGATACATGCACACTCATGTTTACAGCAGCACAGTTTGTAATAGCTAAATCCTGGAAACAGTCCAAATGCCCAGCAACCGAGGAATGGATAAAGAAAATGTGTTTTTTTTAATACAGTGGAGTACTACTCTGCCATGAAGAACGGTAAGCTTGAGACACCTCTAGGTAAATGGATGCATTGAGACACCTCTAGGTAAATGGATGCATTGAGACCATACTCTTAAGTGAAATAAATCGGACACACATGTTTAAGTACTGCAGTGTTTCTCTGGTGTGAGAAACTGAAAGTGTAAATAAAGACTATAATGTATTATATTGGGAAAGGGAAGAAAGAGTTCAAATGGGAAAGGGAACAAGGGGGGGGAAGGAACAGAGGGACGAGAGAAATAAGAAATATATGGAAAAAATGGAAACAAAGCTTTTTTAAATAAGGAAGGAGGAGGGGGTAAAGGGAGGGGAGGGCAATGGGAAAAAAGGAAGCAACAAGATATGTCATGTACAGGTACAAATCCCCTATGATGAATGATAAATGTTATCACTATGTACATCTAAAATGTACCATTAAAATATAATTTAAAAAAAGAATTTCACCTGTCCATTTAAGCCAATGCAACTGCTTCTTTTAAATTATCATGGGATATCAATCAACATGCTTTTTCATTCAGATGTCTTTGCTTTGGTTTCCAGGAGGCTCAGCGCCAAAGGTGTGCTAACTTCTAACAACTACACGGACACATCTCCATAATATCACTGTTGTTTTTCCTTTTCATGACCGGGTTTTCCGATTTTTTAAAAATTATTATATTAGCATGTTTGAACATGTGCTATTTGATCTAAGTTACTAAAAATTCATCTCGTGTATTTGTGCAAATGAAGTTTGCATAAATAAATAGCCTTTTACTTTCACTTAATAAATGCAATGTCAATAGATCACTGTTGTATTCAGTATCTGGGTTGATAAATTATTATGATTGCTTTCATAGCTATATAATTATTTATGACATTCTTTCTGTAATACACATTTTCTGAATGTGTTAAATGTGTCAGGTTCAATAACAAATTTATTTCTCCAAATTGAGAAAATTATTAACAGTGTTTTATCCAAGCATCCAATAACAGTTGAGAAATGAATTATATTTTGGAGTGTTTTACCTTAAATGAAAAAAAATAATGCTTATGAATGGAAAGAGAAATGTTTTTAACATATAGGCAATCTAAAGTGATATAATACCTTTGATGTTATTTTGAACTTTCTTTTTTAATTCTTTGGCCTTATCTTGGCATTTAATACATTGTACCAGAACTATTTATCCACTTACTTCCATTTCCAAAAGCCCATGAACTCTACCCAGACTCTTAAATTGTTTTTTTGAAAGTATAGATATTTTGCTTACCCTTGTATCTATAGTGCCTAGAACACACTAGCTATTGCAAAACTAAAACCAAGAGAAGAAATAAAGACTGTTAAAATAATCATTCTTAAGGAGCTTATAGCCAAGAAGAGAGGAAAATAATGTGAAAACTGAAATGATAAAAATGGGACGGTATATCAATAGATTTGTCGAAGGAAATGGGGGAGAATGTATCAGACATGGCATTCATTTGCCATATACAGAATGTATAGGAGGTCCGAAAGCAGAAAATAGGAGGTACATACTTAACAAGACAGAAATAATATGCTATGTATAAAAAATAAAAATATAACATTTAAAACACCAACTCAAAATGGATAAAAAGATTACATGTAAGATGCAAAACCATTTGATTCCTTCACGAAATCAAAGGAAAAAAATCTTGAAATTGGTCATGGCAGTGATTTTTGAGTATGACACCAAAGGCAGAGAAATCTAAAATAAAGTAAACAAGCAGGAATCTACCAAACCATAAGATTCTGCACACCTAAAAATCAATAAAATACAAAAGCAACATACGGAATGGGAGAAATATTTGCAAACTATGTACCTGAAAAGAGATTAATATCCGAAATATATAAGAAAATCACATCTCTTACAAAAAACAACCAAAACCCCAAAATACTATTAAAGATGGGTAAGTGCATGAATGCACATTTTCCTAAAGAAAACACGAAACAAGCAATATGTATATCAACAGGTATACAGTGCCATTAACCATTAAGGGAATGCAGGTCAAAACCACAATGAGAAATCATCTCACACCTGTTAGGATACCAAGAAGACGACCGATAACAAGTGTTGTCCAGGACGTAGAAAAAATGAAAGGCTTACACATTTTCAGTTGAAATGTAAGTTATATAGTCATAATGGAAAACAGCATCAAAATTTCTCATAAAATTCAATAGAGAACTGCCATATGAATCCACCAATGCAACTTTTGCACATAATGTATATCCAAGAAAAATAAAATCACTATATCTAAGAGATATCTGAACTCCCAAGTTCATAGCTGTATTATTCACACTATTCAAGACATGGAAACAACCTTAGTATCCATCAACGAATGGATAAAGAAAATGTGGTGTGTGTGTGTGTGTGTGTGTGTACACAAATACGGTACACAATGAAACATTATTCATCCTTAAAAAGGAAGAAAATACTACCATTTGCCACAACATGGATGAACTTGGGAGGGTATTACATGAAGTGAAATGAGCAAGGCACAGAACGACTAATACTACATGACCTTACATAGCGAATTCCCAAAAGTCAACCTTATAGAATTAGAAAGAAGAGTGCTTACAATGGGGTTGTAAATCATGAGGAGAGATGGGGGGGGGTGTTGGTTAAGCAGCATAAGACTGTACTTAAAAGATGAATAATTTCTGGTGACTTAATATACACCATGTGATTATAGTTCATAATAATGTGGTCTACTGTTGAAATTTCTTACGAGAGTAGATTTTAAGTAGTTGCACCACATATATGTGCATGCAAACACACACACAGTAATTATGTGAGGTATTTTAATTACTTGAAAGTGATAATAAGTTCACAAAATAAACATACATAAAAACATCATGTTGTATACTTTGAAAACATATTTTTGTCAGTTATACCTGAATAAAAGCGAAAAATGAGAAATTTAAAAGTTTTAGAATGTGTGAGGAAGCTCAATTTGTGAAAGGATTAAAATATAAATCAACTTCTACTTTATTTATATGAGTCTTTTTGCAATATAACCATGATCAATATATCTATAAAATGAGCCAGCATTAACCAAAGAGTCCGTATATAGAGATAATTTTAATATTACAGTGTGGTATTTATTAAATATTTTTAAAATGAAAACATTTAACTCATACTTCTGGATTTTCAAAACATTCTTAATGAAATAGTCCCTGATTCTCTCTCTCATTCATCTTTCCCCTTCAAAAACCACTGGACCCTCTCTCATCTATTTGCATTTCTTATCCATAATCTCCATTTTGATAAAACACCATCTCTAAGAACAGTCATCGTATTTTACTGTTGAGGAAAGACTGCTTTAGCAGACTGAATTTACTAAGAAGTTTAAAGGATATTACCGTGTGATTTACTGTAAGACAATGGCCTAAAGATCACCCATGATAATAAGATTAAATTGCTAAACAGAAATTAAAATATTTCAGCAGTGTGCTTCCCCTCTCAGTCCTAAGAAAAGGCACTATAAATTTACTATCAGACAGATATAAAGAGGTACTGATAAATGAAGATGGTGTCCTAGAGGGTGAACAAAACAATTTTTAGGTCAGGTTGGAAGACTGAATTTAGACCAGATGCTGGAAAAATGCATACACATGCACACTCACCTATAAAAGGATGGGTAACATGTTATTTTACTACCTGACCATTTACAGATTTTCCAGCATTTTCCTAGCTAGGACTAGTTGCCAATTCAACTCCCGCTGTTACCCGAAAATCTGCAAACATGACTTATTCAAACATTCGCCATTCATATTACTAAATTTTAGTAGAGTTCTCCTGTTTCTATACTTATTACCATCTATGTGTTCAACTTCCCTGTACATGTCTGGAACCTTGTTCACTTATTACAAAGGTGATTTCTGTTTCATAATGAACCATTCTTTACACATGTATTTCCTTTAATCCAGAACACTACAATACATTAATCCAGATGAATAATTTAGGATTCTAGAACCAAAACTCTAACTCATTATGATGTTCATTAGAATATATTAAAATGTCATATATAAGAGAGGTGCGTGTGCATACTCATGATTTTAAGTATTCCATTTTAATAATGACTGTGAAATTATTTTAGGACCTTTATAGGTTAATAGTCTCTCTCTTTTTTGTTTGCTTGTTTATTAGTAGTTTCAAACTTGTTAGCACGGAGTTTATACTCAGGTTTTCAGAAAAGAGGGATCATTGAACTTCAATGGTAATTCTTGGCAAATGAAGTATTCCCATACATAGGAGTCCTTTCTGTACACTATAGAAGCAGGTAAGGGTAGAATTCCAAATCTGTGAGTATTAGCAAACCACATACCATTTCTGCCTTCATTTTATTAGCAGTGAAAGAAGGGTGCAGTGTGTAACTAGGAAGAGAACAATAATTCTAAGATTTGGCAAAGATGAAACATTTATGATTCCAATAAATTTCTGAATGAATGTTAAGCTCCTTGGATAGCTTAGATAATGTAACACAGGAAGTCTTCATAGAAAAATACAAAAAAGGGTATCAGTACCTGATCTGTTTAAGCACAGATGCTTTCTTTCTGTTGCATCTACTACAAGATTGAAAACAATTCTCTTCAAGTGAACTGTCCGTCCACGTTCCAAAAACTGTGCACATCACTCTAAAGACATTCGCAGTGACTGAATGGCCCCAGAAGAATGCCCTGAAGAAACTTCAACCACAGCAATGTGAAATTCTATCTCCTTTGGATAGAAAAAGAAGAGGCTCTAAATTGATAGATGGTGGGAAAATAGAAAGGAACTGGCCGCCATCTTCGATTCCTATAGTCATATAAAGAAGATAATCAAGGTAATATGCAAGGCTCAGGTACAAGATAAAATCTGCACATGCTCACTTCCCAACAGTGTCGTTATTGAGGATAGCATCTCGTGAAATCCAAAAGCCCTGGGTGACATAAACATCCACTGGGTTTAGATGAGGTCAGCTGTTGCTTGTTCTGCTATCTCAATCCTAGGAGGACGAGTTAGTCCTTGAATGAAGTGACCAATATTGACTTTATGTCAAACTCAGTTGCTTTGATTCAGCAGACCACAACAGTTAAATATGAGGATATCAGGACATTTTTGAATGGTATTCTCTATTCTCTACACCTCTGAAAAAAATGTAGTTTAGGCAGGCTAAGGAATAAAATCTAAGTGTTGTCCAGATAGAGAAACAATATCCTAGATTAAAGACTAATGTGCAATACTTTAATGATTTAATAAAATACCTCTAGTAAAAAAGAATGCATGTTTTCTGTATTAACTTATATCGAATTCACAGTACATTAGAGAAACTGTACACAGTTCACATATATACATCATAGATTCTCCTCTCTCACATTTAAAATGATCCCCTTCTTAAATAAATTACCTTTTCCTACTTGATTGTCTACAAAAAGTTTAAAATGACTTTCTGGAAGTTGAAGTTGTCATGAATAAACCCCAAAGTAAGCAACTTAAGAAAATGTAGTGTGGACTAGAAAATGAACACAGCAAAAAAATCATCCAAAATACCAAGACAAAATACCTATTTTTAAAATATGGGAAATATTTTTAACATTATCATGAGACTAGGCAATATGAACAACAGCCTTTAGATTACTGCAATCACTGACTATCTTCACTTAATAACATAAAATAATTTTCTTAACTATTACTTGGCATTATAAACAACCACAAAAATAGTTTAAATCCCTCAAAAAACTAATAATCATCTCTTTTTTTAAGAATTGGAAGCTGACCGGGAACTACTTTTCAACATTTTTAAACTCACTGTAGTTAAAACTATGAAAGTTAGAGAAAATATTAATAATTACCATTAAATAATAACATGAAACAGTCAAAGAAACATTAAAAAGTTCTTTCTGAAAATCAAATTATCTACTCTATCTAGTCTCAAATTTTATGATCGACAAATGATTTTTTTCTGTGAAGACTTAAAATAGAAAGTTATAAAACACCAGTATTTTTCTCTAAAAAATTAATCATGTAAATTCTTCTTAGAAATTAAGCAAACAACATGCCCTTTTAAATAATTCTTGGGGGCTGGGGATTTAGCTCAGTGGTTAGAGTGCTTGCCTTGCAAGCACAAGGCCCTGAGTTTGATCCCCAGCACCACCAAATAAAAACCAAAAAAACAAAAAATTCTTATAAGGTATGACTTTATAGTGCTTTACATCTACGAGTAAAATACTTGAGTGTCAAACCATGTCTGTTCTATCGACCTGCCAACAAAAGAAAGAGACCACTTACTGTGATTATGAACCACATCAAGTGTAGTCCACGTGTTACAACTTCACCAGAGAGGATGGCAGATTGGTGACTTTTCTTTTTTAGCTTCAGTCTATCCCTTTGTCTGCTCCTCTCCCCACATCTTCCTTCTATTCCTTTTCCCCATCTTTTCTGTCCCCAGGGACTCAGATGTCACTGCTAAAATTACTCAGGAGGTGAATCCATTTTCTTGTTGCTAACTCCCCTTCCTGTGAAGATGAAGAATCTCCTCATTGATTTGGACTAGGCAATTACTTTTTCAGGGGTAGAACAGACTTCTGACCTTTTAAATGATCAGATTAGGATGGTTATCTTCACATTATTAAGTAATCAAGGAACAAATGTATTAGCAAAGAGTTTGGTTCACCGGCAGGCCTGTCAGCTTCTAAAAAACTATTTTGCACAGACAGCTAACCCAGATTCCACTTCTTCCTTTGCCTATAAGCCACATGGGAAGCTAGAATGCATTTTAACATTGCATTTTGCCTAAAGGCTATCAGTAAAATTTAATTTTCTTACTGCATTGATTTTTCCATTATAAGTTGTAACAGTCTAATGATATCTCATAAGAATTTTCACTATTGAAGAAAAGGATGTGAATGATTTACCAATGATAACTGCTTGCAATGTATTGTGACTTTGAAAGAAATTTTCTGTATCTCTAATGGGTGGCTGATTAAAATATGCTACAGTTCTTAATCTGCTTGCTTGGTTGATGCTTTTAATTCACACATTACACAGCTTAACACATAGCCCTCCCACCCTGAAAAACAGAATGTCAGTATTTAAAACAAAAACACTTCATTTTAGGCAGGAAACTCAGTATCTAGATAAGGGGCTATTATTAAAAAATTAATATGGCATACTGAAATACAATGACTGAAAGACAGTGGATGAAAGGCTTTTCATCTCTTAGTCTTGATTACATTCAGTAAAGGTTCATAGCTTATCCTCACTAATCTAACACATGAACGCAGCACATATTGATCTCAACTTTGGACAAGACATGGATTAAACAGAGCATGTAGCCCATTTCCCTACAAAAAGAAAAACTAATTCTTTTTCTTCTATATGGTTGTCTCACCACTGAAGCTTCAGCAAAACTTAAAATAACTATGTTGAGAAAACACAAAAAATAGAACCAGTGTCACAGTAAAATCAACAGAGGATTCAACATGCCATATGTTCAATAGCTCTAAGGGAATATTTTAATTATTATTTCACTTTGTCATAAACACTACAGGTGGTTATAAATATGAAATGGGGATTTGTGAAGAAAAATTTAACCGAGTTAAATACATCATTGTTAACAAGGGTAGATGCCACCAAATGGAAAATGTCTTCATTTTTAACACTAGAGCCTGATCTTTAGTGTGTTTATTATGAGCATGTCTCTGACGCTTATTTTCAAGCAATTTTATTTCCACTTTTTTAATATTTAAAGAGCTTGAAATAGAAATAGAGAACATCTGTTTCAAAGAAAATTTTTTTCTTAAAATGTCATCGAAATAATTTTAAAAGGCAGTCCTTTTCCTATTTTAAAACTCTGAGTTTTAATTTTTAAGCCATTCTGCATAATTATATATACTAATATACTCAATAAAATATATAGACATATAATCTGATTAATTTTAATTAATTTTGGGTATCTTTGTTTCATTTTATTTAATGAATTTTTACACATCTTTCATTTGTGTTATAAAAAATACAGACATCCAAGATAGGAATGCTATACTACATGAATACACCATTTCAAAAACAGAAAGCCCAGTAGGAATTGTTCATTGCTCTCTTCTCATTCTGCTGGACAGTAGTGATCTGTACTTTTACAAAGAAAGAAGACTGACCAAAACCCAAGAATTCAGGACCTCATTCCTTCCCCTACGGAAGCAAATAATTAACTGAAATTACTAAATACCCAAATGTATTGTGTGAATCAGCAACAAACTACAACACTGTCATTTGCATTCATATTAGTCTTTATTCAATTTTATAAGAAATAGAAACCTGGAATCAGAGATTTAACTCTTTGCTGTTGTAGCTTAGTAAAATACAAATTATAACAACTCAGTATTTTATTTATGTCCTCTATGAAATTCAAGAGAACCTAGCCTGACTTTTTGTTTTCTACAACAGTAACAATAACACATTCTAGCAAAATCTGTAGCTCATGTAAGGTTATACAATCTTTCAAGGTGATGACATTGGTGTCACCATAAGCTTTTCAGCACATCTTAGATAGGATGTAGAAATCTATTTAATATGATCATACTAGTTTTGAAAAGAAAACATTACATTCTCTGTCTTGGTAATATGTTTTTTCTTCAATCAGTAGTGTATGAACTGTGAGAATATATTTACCCTTTAAAGTACAAGCCCATACAACTATATGCTGTGAATTCAATATTGACCTAAAGCATTTTCTGATTCTCTTACATTTTCTTGCTTTCTTTACTTTATTCTTATTTTTTTTCTGTATTTAGGGCACAAAAATTTTGCTGCTATAGACCACTGTAATTATTTTATAAGCAGATGGGAGTCAATAAAAATGCTACCAGAAAAGTGACAATGTAAGATGAAAGAGTAATGGTGGTAATGATAATAATAATCCTATTGTTAGTATCAGTAATGAGTGAAATCAACTAAAAAGTTATGAATTATAAACATGCACTGAGGAAGATCATAGGTCATCAGGCAGGAGGCTGATTTGCACTGTGTCACATTAGTATATCTGGACTCACATCCAGAAATACCTGATCCTTAAATCAATTCTCCTTGCATCATATAATTTTATCTGCTATATCTGAGATATCATTAGATATATACTGATCTTAATACAATACAGATATGCACATCTAATGAGAACCAAATGGCCTACTGAATTCAATTACAGGAAATGAGAAATACTACTCTCGCAAAATAATGTAGCAAATCACATGATCTGGAGTGGAGACTTAAATTTACACCTCAGAGCACCGGCTCCCATCTTGGCTCTGATAGCTCCCAGATGCATACTATCTTAGTTACTTTCTCACTGTTTGGACAAAATACTTGGCATACACAAGTTAAAAGAGGAAGGGTTTACTTTACTCACATTTTGAACAGTTTTCTCTTCACACCTGGCTGGATCCAAGGCAGGGAAACATGACAAAAGGGCATGGCAGAGGAGAAACAGCCCATGGCATGGCAGGCAGGAGCCTTCTTTCCCTTTTGATTCCATCCAGGCTACAGCCTATACTTTGGTGCTATCCACACCTAGGGTTGATCTTTCCTCTTCCGTAAATCCATTATCCACATCCAGCACTAGGCTAAACTAATCAGCATCACACACCCATGACCCAATGTCACACTCCATGATCCAGTCACCTTCAAAAGCCCCACCTATGAATGTGTGAGGCTTTAGAGGGACATTTAGGTATATGCCATCACATACACCCTTATAGGAGTTACATGCTGTCTCTGCTTCAATTTTCTCATTTCTAAAATGAAGAGGGACATCATCCTTACCCCAATGGAATATGATGAAGATTAAGAGTTAACATTTATAAAGTACCTGGAAAACTACCTGGTACATATTAAACACCAAAGAAATATTTGTTTTTGAGACAATATAACATTTCAGAACAATGGTAAAAATCCTAAAATTAATCAATAGATTTTCATTTTAATCCAAATTCTGAAGAAAGAAATACATGAAAAATTTAGGACAAGCAGTTTTTTTTATAACCACTCTGCTCCTAAAAGACTGACAAGTTTTTAGACTCCTGGTCTGTTTAATCACTTCACAAAACAACCTAAAATCTTTCCTTCAACAGTACGATGAATATCATGGTAGGAGCAGTTAAAAAAGCAAACATTTGTCAAAGAATCCTTGTGGTAATATCTAAAAGTGACCAAGCAGTTGTAATCATATTAGATCATTTAGAATTATAATGCAACTCCCTATGATAATAACCAGGAATCAAATTAATGCCAATGTGCTTAGCAGGGTTTGTGTATCTTGTGCACAATTACCCACCACATGCTGGAGTAAGAAAACTCACTTGCTGTGTTAATTAGGTACATCGCCATTTTTACATCACTATCCCTCAGTTTAGTCTCAGCAGTTTAGAACATTTCTCAGAGATATCAAGATATTAAATGGAAGTTAAGTGATGTTTCTCTAATTAGTAAAAATATATAAGTTCATTGTAAACAGATGCTATAAAATACTGGTCTCATATTAATATTTATCACAAGATATTTACTATCAAGCTCCACTACTGATAAGAAAGTAGTCTTCAAATATTGACACAAATAACAAATTCATAGTAAGAACTAAGAATGTAAAAGTTCTGTCATTCAAATATACCTGAATTTTGGAGCCAGAAATGATTAAGTTACCCATTTGGCAGCAGTGAAAAATTAAGCCTAGCTTTTTATAGATATCTGGTCAAGTACTTCTTGGCAGGCTTTCTGTTTATACTTTAAATAAAGTAGGTCATGTCATGTGGGATCTAATGATGTCTTAGCTATAATAGAGTCAGAATATACCTTAGGATGCTGCTGGTGATGAGCATGGGGACAAAACTGTTGATCAACAAGGAGTAGCATGAGCAATTATCCATTTTTCCACCAAAGAAGGGCAGGCAGTTTCTATATTTGCACCTGAATTTGTTGCAACTTTCTCCTCTCATTTTCCGTTTCTCTTTTAGCTCTACTGTATATACCAGACAGATTCTTTCCTACTCCCTAATACAAACCTTAAACAAAATGTGAAATCAATCTTTGTTACTATTTAAAATAAATGTTACCAATCTTCTCAAATTTGCATTACTTAAATGTGTATTCTGTTGAAGTAGTATTTACCAAACACGTGAGTGAGAAATTGAAAGCAAATAAGATGGAGCAGGAGAAAGCAAAAACATTTTTTTTTTAACAGAAGAAAGAGCATAACCCAAAACTGAGTTGATCTATGATTGAGTCTACTCTACCAGGTAGTAACCCATGGACAAAAACATCTGTGAAAGGGCAGTAAGTAGAAATGCAGAAAACATAAGTCTATAGAGCATTACCAAGAAAATAACCACAAAAATGGACATGAAATCAGAGCAGTACAGAATGGAAGAAGAAAAAAGACAGACTGCAAAATTACCCACAGGCTACTGGTACTCGGGTCTTGGCAGTCATAAAAAGTCAGTTAAATCAAAGCGAGCTCTTAACAGCTTTAACTAGTAGTTTCAAATGTGCAGAAATATGCACAGTAGAAATGAACTGAAAGAGAAGGTTATAAACAGTGAGAGACTGGAGGACCTGCGAAGCTCCCTGTTGGATAAGTCATCTGAGTAGACACAAGGATCAGCACGTTGGGTAAGTGGAGGTGTAGAACAGAGAGTATGACATGTTCAAGAGTTCACAAAGTGAGAGAACAAGCACATAGGAAACATGGAATGGTGAGGTGGCGGAAGCCTCAAAAAACAGTTATTTTTTACATAGTTATCGCTTATTCGACCTGGCACTAAGAATCAAAGTTAAATCTACCCACTTCTTGAATGTGAAGCATGTTGGACGTGAAGGAATGAACAATAACCACCCCCAAAGGACTGCAAGTAAATGGATGTCAGAGAGAAAAGCTGAGACTCAACTAAGACAAAATATTGAAGAGTTAGTGATGCTCCCAGAGTTCTGTCTTATCTCTTTGTTTATTATTATGAAGTAAAGTTTCAGACTATGCAATCAAATTCTTTTGAAAGAAGAAAGTCCATAAGGAGTTGGGTAGCAAGATGTGTGGACAGTGGTTATATTTCAGAAGAGCACAAAGCCTTGAGTTTGAGGCAGTATGCTTTTTTCGTGCATTGACCAAGGAAGAAAAAGATTAAGATACTTTATTTGCTCTCTTCCTCACTCCCTCTCTCTCCTTTCCTCTCTCCCTTTCTTCTCCCCCTCTCTGACTCTCTCTGTCCCTCTGTCCCTCTGTCCCTCTTCTCTTCTCCTTCTGACAATATTTTGGAGGCTCCTCAACACTACACTTGAGTTTAAGGATCAAAACACTCGACCGTACACCACAAGGAAGGTCCCTAGATGTGCTGAGGAGCCAGGCAAATGTTCTATTTGGCCCACAGGTACTGACAGGCATGCTCTTTGGGAGAGCTGCTCTGCTATACAGAAGGAATGCTGCTTGAAGTACACTGAATAATGCCGCAGCACTAAACAATAATGAAGACTGCTTTGCTAACGTCTATCTTTCTTCACATTAAAAGCATTTGCAGTATGATGTACACCAATAACAACCCTGAGAGCTGTTAACCTATAACCACTTTCCTCTGTCACTGAACAGTGAGGCAATATGCAGACCACACTCTTACAATCTTTTATACGTTAAGCCTGAGATGGATGCTGACATTTTGTTACTTGAATTCCTTCTTACTGCTCTTCTCTCTCCTGTATCACAGGTACTCAAGGCGTGAGAACTACATCTGGCAGCTGTAGTTCTGGACATGAGCCCTCACGATGCAGCTTGGTTTCCACCAACAAGGTGAGCTTGTACAATGAGATGAAAAACATGACCATTAACAACAGGTTCTTAATGTGGTTTCAACAGAGGAAAGGTTTTACAGTGGCCTCCATATTTCATTCAGTAAAACACCCACCTCAGTGTTACAGTTAGATACAACCATAATACATGGAGAAGACTCTTGGAGTGCTTCTGAACCAGAAGTTTGACTCCACAGTCAAAGGAACACTCAAAATTTAGAGCTTTAATGGAATCACAAAAACTACTCTTCAGCCCAAAATACATGATATATAATTAAACAAATACGAGACATCAAAAAATAAATAGATGATGATCTAAGGTGGCAAATTTTACCTTTATTTTTGTCATGCTTTACAAATCTGATTCCCTGTCTATAATAATATAATGAGTCTATCATAACATACTAATTAAATATGGGTTCAATAAATGAGAGAATTGCACAAATAGGGATAAACAGGAAGACAAAAACACACTAAAAATTATAATTTTATAATACTATATTCTAAAAATATTAAATTAATTAATGATCATTATTTATTGCATTTTCTCCTTCTCCCATCTTCTCTCATCACTGTACAATGTTCCCATTGAAGGAAACCTATATTTAGATAATACTATATACTTTTTATCTTTTACACACCCTACTTTCATTTAAACTTACCTGGCTAAAAGATGGTTTATTTATCTCAGTAATAATTCAACTTTAAATATCAAAAGAAAAATGTATTAATCAACTCAGAAAATTATATATATTTTTCCTGAAGGATATTAGAAATCAAATACCTCAAACTCAAAGAATTTAAGAACCAGAAATTTGGAGAAGAAATCTAACATCATACCACTAATAATGAAATATATGTACTGAACCTAAAAATATGCAATGTTTTATATGTTTCTTATTCTTTAAAGAAATCACAGGGAGAGACTTAAAGTGTATTTAAATTAAATTCTATGAGTACAAGCAAAGGAGCATAAGATTAGCAGGTAACAGACCCATACACCACAATTACACAAAGGTAAAGAAAGGTTTGATATTAAAACATCAGAGACATTGCAGGATAACAGCTGATTTTTCCCACTTTTTTAATATTTTTAACACCTAGGCTAACAAGAATAACATATTTCACAGATTTTTAAAAATCCATGAAAAAGTCATATGTAAATGAATTCAATTCAGTGATGTAACTTGGTTAGCACAGAAAACCAGAAATTTAATTTTGACAAAAGGAAAGTATTACAGGCTGAGCATAGAACTATAAATATAAATGTTACATGAGAAGATATATACCTAACATGAAATATTTACTTCAGGCTATGTATGTAAGATGCACTTTTCAAATACAGTGTAGTAAAGAAATCCACATAAAATAAATTATGAAGGATTTAAATAGTTAAGGTGTTCTGACCTTTCTACTTTCAGTTATTAGAGAAATGTCTCTCTACACTCTGCAATGAAATATATAGCTTATACCTTTAGTAAGAATACATAATTATTTTCATCTAGGATAAAATGGCCTGACCTATGGAACAAGTTGCACATTTTTGTAGCCTTCACAGAGTTGGTGAGAGGAGTTTCACAAAAAAAAAATGTTAAATATACACTGGTATCGTGCCAACCTCAAATTTGCTTTATTCAGCTCAATAAAAAATGACACAGAAAAGAACACTCATGAGAATGAAAAAATATTCAAAAAAATGTCAAAGAGTACTTTTTAAAGGAGGTATCGAAATTACATAGCAATTCCACATGAAGTAGCTTATGAAACTAACTCCACTGTCTACACATGGGAAACAAACCACAATGATGGTACATTTAAAAAGAAATACTCATATGAAATATTCTTAAATGATTTTTTCTAGTTTACTTGTGATCATACAATTTTTTTTGAAAACTAAAATTCAGCAATGACTACAGTGTAGAGAAGACGTAAACTTTCCTCTCACTTAACATCTAAAAAAGTGTAAGTTACTGTCAATCCAGAAATGATTCTTAAAATGTGTGTATGCTTTTGTGTATACACATTTACATAAACAGCTTTTAAAACAATGTTTCTATCATTAATACAGACTTTCACAATAAACCATAACTACTCCCTGTTTACAAGAATTTTCCTTTTTTTAATCCCCGAAAAATGTTAAATCAACACCTTCCCACTCATCCCTTTGCATTTTACATGGCAATATATAGGCCATAGAGCGCTAAGAAATTAAGAGTAGACATTAAAGACAGGCTATATTATTCTCTGTGCCCCAGAAGCATGACATTTGATAAATAGAAGCAGTGTTGAAAATTCGAGGTGATATTCACCACTAATAACAAGTCACTTGAGATGTTATTAAATCGATAAAGTGAAGTGGTGAAGGAAGAGGGACAAAGAGACTCACTGTGACAGATGAGATACAAACAAGTCAAAGCATCTGACAACAAAGTTCCCACTTGCAGCGATGAGGAAGTCGCAGCTCAGAATCTGCAGTCCCAGCTCTCTCAGGATGAATTTCACCTGGGTGGGGAAGGCTAAAATGTCTTTCGCCAAACTATTTTCTCGAGAAAATTATATTCATTCAATAGCATTTATATAACACACGGTCCGGTGCTATGTACCTAATAGACGTTCAGTAAACAATTTATCAAGTTAAACATAATGAAGAACTGGGACATACATATAATATTTTGAAGAATTCAAAAGTTCCTCTCTTAAACATAAATATTTAAGAATAATGAAAATAATGTAGTGATTCTAATGAGGTGCAGAAAGACTTGGAGGAGGAAAGATAAGTAGAAGGGGACATGTTAGCACTGGAGACAGCTTACGTTAGTTGGCTTTGTTAAAGGTCCTGGTCCCAATTACCACATTTAACCTTCCCAACAACAGTTTGGTATGCATGTCATTCTTTCATGGAGAAGCTCATGACCAAGAGCACATAGCTTGTCAGGAGAGATGACCTTGCTGCCTTAAACTTGCCCACTCAGGACTGTACTCACACACACCATGTACTTGGCACTAAGCAACGGACTCAAGATAAGAAAGCTCTATACATTTCCCCACAGTCTACCGAGGGGACCATGGAGAAAGCATAAACACTATATAAACACATAAAAGGTTAAAAGCACAGAGAGCTCCAGGGAAAATAAGGGATAAGTAAGGGATAGAAGCAAAAATGGAATCAAAGCATACTATTCACTTTCATAGTTTGCTAGATGGAAATTTAGTTCATATAGGTTACTGCCACAAAATCTAAATCTAATATCTATTTTACGAAGCAACTAAATGATCAATCACAGGATAAAAATGCTAAGTTATAAAGCGTTACATTAAAGGGTTTTAGAAAAAGAACATCATAGCTCATCTGTGGGGCAGGCAAGTATTACTTCCATGATGTGACTTTTCAGTCTCCATTAAATCCCTAGCATTTTCTGCAGTGCCTGGTCCAAACTAAATGCACACTGAAAAATTAAGGAATGGTCTCAGTATTATTACTACACTAAATCAACTTTAAATCTTTGTCAGCACCCAGTCAGCAATTAAGTGCAGCAGCTAAGATGCAGATCCAACATCTGACTCCAAGATCGGCAATCTTTCTAGGACAATGCCAAGTAAGTGAATAAAATGATGCTTATGATAGAAACAAGGATTCTGGAATTGGGAATATTGCACTTAGTAGCCATCTTGCAAACTCTATTAAGTGACTATACAAACAACCAATACAGTTCTATTAATTAAGGTGTTATTGTGGCTCAGTGTACACAAACAATGATGAACAATTAAGCCAAACGAATGTAATCTCAATTATCTGGATAAATAACCCATCTATGGAATCAGAACTCATGTAATATTGATACTAGAAGATCACCATATTTACGCCTTACATGGGGTATTAAAATTAGATAATACACACTTAGTAAAGGATCACTGCTTATTGAAAAAAGATTTTTATTGAACACTGGATTAATAAGTATATTTGAATGTGAGCAATTCTCATTTTATAGCCTCAAAACGGGTCTGGAAGGCTTTAAAAGGCTATCTCTTCCTTAAATACTTTATTCAAATGCCTCCTTTTCCATTAAAAATCTCTCTGGCCCCCTATTTAAAATGTTATACCCTACAATCAAACTGTACATGCTACCTTTATTGCCTTCTCTTTTTCCCTCTCAGCATGTATCAGTATCTACCACACTTTTCTTTTCAGGGGAGGACACCTGAGTATTTCAATTAATGTAGTAGAATACTCTCATGGGTAGTATTGGCATATCAAGACTAGAGTAAAATACCAGGAAAACAATGGGTAGTATTGACATATCCGGACTAGACTAAAATAATCTCATAAGCTTGTCTCATGTCTATGATGTTGTCCTTACTCGGGGCTTTAATTCTATGTTAAAGTTATAAAGTTGGAATTATATCTAATTGAAAGTCAGGAAACACAGTAGGACTTCTCACTTGGACCTAAAAAAAGAGATTTTAGAAACATTTGTGTCAGCTGGAATAACCGGCCAAATGTACCCTAGAGAGATCTTGTCATCATGACCTGATTATCACCTTGAAAAAGAGAGCATAAAAAGGGAGAATATGTTGAGTTTCACCCAATAACACAGTTTTAGACACAGGAAATCTTGTGTTTTAGACACAGGAAATTCAATGAAATACAGGATTAGTTGCTCAGATTAACCAGGATTCTGTTTCACATTTGAATTTTATGAAGCAAAGAAATTGTTGAAAAGGAGCTTATGAGTAAAACGAAAGAGCTGTTTCAATCGGGTGACTAAGCCATTAGCCCTTAAGAAACAACTCTACCAAACTGAAAGGGGAGGAGAAGAGACATTCTTGTCTAGCTTGGCAATTAATTACCATAGTAACAGCTACCCAATTCCAGAGCCTCAATTATTAAAGATGATGGAAACCCTGGACTTGGAAAATCTCTGATAGAAGAGCACAGAAGGTGATGGATGCAGTGGTTGCCATGAAGTGTAGGGTGGACATAAGCACTCAACCAAAAGGGTTAGAATCAGAGCAAGAAGAAAGCATCACCAGAAGCCAAGAGATAGTTAACATTTGAATACATGAAGTCTCTTTGTGGGACTTCTTGTAACACTTGGTAAGAATTTTTTATAGAAGACAAAGAACATGTATAAGCTTGAAAAGGTCAAGAACAAATAAGTTATAACTGTTAATGTGACTCTACTTGTAACCACTGTATAATAAGACGTACAGAAAATCCGGTCAAAAAAAGTAAAAATATTTAAATTAAAAAATACTAGAAAAACAACTCTAATGTTCCAAATTTGACACCATACCAGTAAGGGAAAAGGCGATAATCTACAATAGCATAATATCAAATTTCTGAGGAGTATTCCACAAATATAAAGTGATAATCGGCAAGAATGAAATGTTATTGCTTAAAGAGATATCGCATGAATTAGAGAATTCGGGTTGATACTTAGTTAATTTTTTGAGGGTGTGGGGCACTGAGGATTTGAACTCAGGGCCTCACACATCCTTTGAGATATAACACTTTCCCCCACAATTAGGTAGAGGTTGGAAGAGTGTTTCATTCACAAAGAAATCAATTATTGAATTTAATTCTTTGCATTTAAAAAATCAAATGTGCAGATATATAATTTATGTGAAATCAAATGCACCCTTTTTAAGTAGTTATTTTGTCAAATATATACACATACACGTGTATATTCATGTATACTCTCTAAAGGTATAGAATATATTCATTATCCTGAAATATATTCACTTACCCCACCTTAGTCAATTTTCCACATTTCTCCCTCCCCAAAGTAAACCGTGATCTGACTTCTAACAGTGTGAAGCGGTAATATGTATTTCAGAACTTCCTATAAATAGAAACATACTATATATACTATTCTGCCTTTGCTTTAATTCAGTAAATTCTTTTTTTTTTATATTTGCTAACATTCTTGAGCATCAGTAGTTTTGTTGTTGTCCCTGTAGAGTGTTTTATGGTATAAACTCAGTAGAATGTGCTCACCCATTCTTCATCGAATTCATTTTTGAAGTACGCTCTTCTTTTATCTAAGCAACCCAACTAAATCTCACTTTAGCTTCACAAATTTTATACAAAATCCCACTCACTATGTCTAGTACAGAACTACACAGTCCTTGTTAGCCTGGGTATAGATTTTTTTTAACTGACAAATGAAATCCTGTCACAATGCAAATTACTTTTTCTGTGTGTGCATCTATGTTTGGGGAGGTGTGTTTGTCAGTGGAGGACATGTTGAAGGGAAGAAATATTAATTGATTTTGTGTGAATGTAAATGTCACCATGCCTGGAGGACTTTGTGTTTTGGTGAAGAAGAATACTCCGAGAATTTTATCTTTTTTTGTCTGGAGCTGTTTGCAAGAGATGTGGACACATGGTTAAAAAAAAAAAAAGCCTCAGAAACGTTCAAAGAAAGTTATCATCTAATTTTGAAGATTAGTTGAAGAAATGCAAGCTAGACTCACCTATTAATATACATGTGATCTTATCTACCATAAGATGGGTAAAATTGCATTAATGGGAACAGAAAACGAAGCCATATCCTAAGGAAAGTACCACATAGTATCCCGAGAAAGAGAAGAGTGGTGGACAGCCTGGAGGATAGGCCCAAATAGCTAATCTGGCCTCCTCATATTCACACATTACATTATTCCCTCCTGATCTATGTGGGCTCAATTTGACAGACTCGATTCTACTGACTTCATAAAAAGCAGTATGGCAACTCTTTCATCCCCCTCTGTCTCCCTCCCCCCCACACACACACACGGGTCATAAGCAGGCCTAGTGAGCCCTCATGGAGAAGAACTGACACTTAGAAGTGGATTCTCTGAGGCCCAGTCAGGCCTCTGATGTCCACACATCCCTGCCCCCACCTTACACTTTGCAGACATATGAGATTTGGTCAAAAACACAGCTGAGCCTCTCCCAGGTTCCGGACACCAGGAACTTCTTAGCTAATGCTCAGCTAATGAATGCAAGTTGTGTTAAGTCACTAAGCCTGGGAGTAATTCTTTGTGCAGAACAGGTAATTAACATAAGGGTGACCAAGAACAAAACATGGAGACTCTAGTGGTAAGTCCTGCATTGAAATGAAAATTTTCCTGTTCTGCCTGAACTTTGTAGAAACTGAATCTGAACTCCACAGGAATGCAGGCCTAACATCTACAGGGAAGAGCTCCGTGGAAAAAAGCTGTGAGCTAAGTGGGGCGAGGTCCTCCAGGGCCCCTGAAAACACATCTGAGCCTGAAACTATGAAATGGAACTCAAAGTTCTTCTCTTGGTATACTTAAAAGTGTATAAATTTCATTCCCAAAACTTTATAAAAGATGTTTAAAACTACAGCTTGATTTCTTCTTATGAATGGAAGAGTGGGGAAAATTGTTTCATGGTTGGAAGAAAGTGCATCATAGCATCTCCTAAGAAGAAGCGTTGAACGCTAGTTACAGGCAGCCACCAAGTCAATTATATGAAATCAAGTGATCACCAAAATATAAAATGACGTGGCACATTGAGGAATGGATCAGATCGGTACACAGGCTTGTATTCTAAAAGCGGCGCTTCCCAAATCTTAACAGGAACCACCTGAGGATCTTGTTCCATGAAGATAACACTTGGAATTGTTTCGGCAGGGGCTCACAATGCTGTGTTTCTAATAAATCCAAGATGATGTGTATGCTCCAGTCAACTACTTTGAATAATAAAGTTACAGTACACAGGTGAGACTGACTACTTATCAGATATAAAAGGCATAAAACATCAAAAAGAACGTAAAATTCTAAAATTCCTTCAATTAAAAACTTGAGCAACTAGAAAGAAAAAATGGAAACAAAGTTTTCATAAATAAGGGGGAGAAGAGAGGTTGAAGGAAGGGGAGGGGAATGGGAGCAAAAGGAGAATCAAGGTGTATCATCTACAGGTACAGATTCACTATGAAGGATGCGATCATTATGTGTATCTAAAATGTACTGATAATACTAAGTTTAAAAAAAACCTGAGAGCTCAGAGTAATCATTACTTGTGTATCAGTGCAATTATGTCTTCATTTTATACCTATAGACTGGTTAAACCTAGAGCAATGGGTTTTACACAGAAATGCAGAAGAGACTATGTGATGAATTCTGAACCAAGTGGATTCAGAATGGTGTTTCTGCTCTAGATGCTGTCTCTCTAAGGCTATATTATGAATAATCTTGTTTCAGCACACATATATGTGTGACATACTTCATACAGATAAAAAGACATTGGGAATTCTCAGAGAATTCTGGCAGACAGACATTTGGAACTTGAGCCAAAGAGATTTTAATGAACTATTTTCAAATGAAGAGGAAAATCTTGACATAAAATATGCACTTCTATGAAAAAAGACATCTAAGCCTATTTGTAATCTTGAAAAAAGTATCTTTTTTTCTTATTGCTTAGACAGAAAATAGGAAATCTACAATTTCAGAAGTCTCATCTCTACCACAAAATGGTGTTTTTACTTGTTACAAAAGCCAATTTTTCTCTCATTGTCTTTGTAAGACTTTCCCTCTGATTTAAAAAAAAATATATTCAACACATAGCAAAACCTAACAAATGTTAAAACAAGAAATATTGAGGTTTTATGATTTCTTCTAGAAAACAATAGTTATGCTCCTTGTTGTGATCTTTCCCTCTCATTTTGAACCATTTGCACTAGTTGCCATCTCCCTTGCAAGAAGTTATATTGCAGGTAGAATAAACCTAAATAAGGACATTATATAGTCTCTTTTACCGATAATTACAGAAGGCAGTTCACCCCTAGTTTTGAGAAAACATTTGTTCTCTATTTCCCTTAAAAACAAATAAAGAAGGGCTGGGGATTTAGCTCAGTGGTTAAAGTGCTTGCCTTGCAAGCACAAGGACCCGAGTTCAATCCCCAGCACCAAAAAAAAAAAAAAAAAAAAAAAGAAAATAAAAGAAGAAATTACACTCCACATATCTTGAGTACGAATAAAGTAGACGTTGCTTTTGCAGCCTTTAATAGGCCACCAGAATTGCCTTTTTATACTTCAGTCTTCATTTAACTAAATTCAAAAGGATAAAGCACCTTTGAAATTATGATTAATGATTAATATTAAAGCAATCTAAATACAAGCAGGAAGCTTACTATAGCAAAAATAAAGTGATGCTATTTATATCTGAAGTTTCAGTTAATTTATGTTCTTTGAACCACTGATTGCTTTAAAGAAAGGCAGATATAGAAGCACCTTCAATAAATCGCTGCATTTCTCAAACAACCTGGTATGCTGTTGGAGTTTGGTGGCTGGCAGCCTAATGAGAACGAATAGCTTACAACCTTTGGAGACTGACCCATTTAGTCATTCACACCATCCATCGAATGGGAGACTGCTTCAGAAGTACAAGGTCACACCTTGCCACAATTATTCTGTCTAATGAAGTATCACTGGATATCTGTCAGTTCAGAGGTATGTGGTAAGGGCAGCTGAGGATAAAATATTGGTATCCTTGTGCTGAAAGTATAGATACAGATTTCTGCACAGATCTTTGTCACTGTACCAAATTAAATGAAAAATGCCACTTCTTTACAGACTCATTTGCACTTTAAAGAAATAGAAATGATATCAATTTTAATCTCATTTTGGCAAGCTGGGAGAGCCGGGGGGGGGGGTTCAGGAGTGTTTTCTCCAAAAAAGTTCAATGACAGGTTAATTTATTTATTCAAATAACTATTTATAAAACATAATAAGACCATATGTTAATCCAGAATAAAAATAACCAATTTGCTTATGTTACGTTCTTGTCTAGCTTTACAGAGGGATCATTCATAGTGAAAATGAGACTTAGGTCATATCAAAACATCCATTAACATATTGCTGTCTCTGGAGAAATCCATAGAAATGTATTAATTATAAAGGCGGCTGATAGTAATAATTTTCTAATGTTAATTGCTAATTAATGGTGAAAAGTGAATTAAATATAAAAAACCAGGTGAACAATAAAATAAGGGAATTTACAACTAATGAAATAGCTTTACATGAATTTTCTCTCAAATAAGCAATAATTGCTTTCAAATAAAGTGAAGAAATCAGTGACAAGTCAGTGGAATATCTTACCACAAAATGTCTGCAAAGTGGAACAAACATCATCAGGTTGCTTCAGGAAATCTTGTTTTCTTCTCAGTTGCATTACCAAATAATTTGACCTTTCATAATCAAATGCATTTTTTGACAACTCTGTTTCACAGTCATATCTATTCTTTAAGTACATTTTCCTCCATATTCAATACATTAGGGATCTTTTTATTTAACTGATTCATGGATGTTATTATGTACTTCTGTAATAAATTAAAATTATAATTATGTACATGGATCAGTTATTTGCATTTGCTTTTTTCCTTGCTTATTGTAAACTGCCTTTTAAAATATAACGAGCTATAATTACTTTATTAAAAATAAGCAAAAAATTATATGCCAGAGTACTTTTTCATTAGAAATTTAACATGTGATATTTAACAAATTAGGATCACAATATGATGCCTTACAGTAAGAGAAAAATATATATGCAACAGTCAAGTGCATATCAATTAGGTCATACAATTTAAAAGAGAATGGGTTAAATACCGTCATTAAATTTACAAAGGAAATTAGTAGTATATGTTTTAAAAATAATTAGTTATTTTTCTTTAAAACTTTTTTTGTAATCCTCCATATTCAGTCATATACTCACAAATATATGCATGTGTTTACACCTATTTTTGCTTTCTGACTTACTTATACACAAAACACACTAAAGTAAAAAAAGTGTGATGTCTGTTTTGGAGACGTGAAAATTACAACTTTCTGACAATGTTAACATTCTCAGGGTCAAGGCTCCAGCAAGTAGCACGAAAGCTAGAACTGAAATCTGAATTTGACTATTTCTAACAAGGTT
The DNA here is from genome assembly GCA_004026905.1 of Hystrix cristata. Taxonomy (NCBI): domain Eukaryota; kingdom Metazoa; phylum Chordata; class Mammalia; order Rodentia; family Hystricidae; genus Hystrix; species Hystrix cristata. The sequence goes on from PVJO010002426.1 coordinate 120,513, forward strand.
ACAATTAAACATAATGTCTGATAATGATGAACCACTTATTTTACAATAAAAACTACCAGTCATTTATTTAGTAGAACTTATATTGAATAGAGGGAAATATTGTTTCCCAAAGCACTTTATTATGTTTAACATGTTATAAACCCATACACACAAGTGCTAGTTCTTCTATTCTCTCAAATTTCCTAAGTTTCTAGCATATACATGCAGATTAGTCCATTATAGTCTAGGAATTATTAAAGTAATATTTTTCTAAAATAACATTTTTTACAGTTATAAACAATGGTTAACTTTAAAGGTTATATAATAAAAGAAGCAAAAACATGCAGACATTTTAATGCAGTCTCTTTCTTATGGGGGGGTGACACAGTTTAATAATGGCACTATTTTTATTACTTAATAAGATGAACATGGAATAAGTTTTTCCCTGACCTCAAATCGGATCTAACAGCAAACACCTAGTAGAATAAGAAAAATGAGAAGCTGAGATATGTCTATGTACCAATTCCCCAAGATTAAGTATTTAACGTGTATCTCAAACACTTAGGAATAAAAAATAAACATGAAAGAAAATGAATTCACTTTTGTTAGGAAAAATATGATTATATATGCATTAACTGACTGGACTGTAAGCTAATTAACCTTACAAATATTCAAATTATTTACACTTACTATTTGAACAGCATTTGGTTACACTGCATAAGTATGATATAAAATGGAGGACATGAGATATAAAACCAGTAGTAAAGACTAAGTCTTGAGTAACGTATGTAATTTCCCCACATAAATCAATTTGAACAAGAAAAAATTATGAATGTTTCTAAAAGGGCTGCTTCAAACAGACTAAAAAAATATATATAACTATCTTTCTGTGATGGTGATAAAGGGACGCTTTCAGAGTATATTACAGTCTTTAAAAAAAATACAGTCTTTGATTTATTTTTTTGCTTTTATATATATCAAGTGAAACACCAAGGATTGCAGGGGAAAATGCATATTACCAAGAGAATGTATAATAAGACAAAAAAGGGCTCTTGAAAAATTTCGCCTAAAATATGTTATTATTTATGGCCCTTAAAGACTCTTTCAAAATTGCTTAGCATATGCAAATGTACATTATTTTCTCATATCTTACAGTAACCTAATATTTTATTTGATTTTTGTGTACCAAAAGCAAATTTGTAACAAGCTATGCTTTGAATAAATGTACTATGAATATCGTCAGAGTTTATTCCTCAAATGAATTTACTGAACTTATGTAATATTTCACCATTTGACTCCAAAAAGAAAAACCAACATTTTATTACCATTGAAATATCAAACCAACAGAAGTCGATACTCACTTTTAAATAATACTATGAAACTTTTTAAGGAGTTAAAATAGCTCATAGTAAATTAGAAAATAGTTTTAATTAAAACATTCTGCACTTTAACAGCAGGTTTTATAACGTAACTGCAATGGTAAGCAAAGATTTCATTAACTTCTCCTAGAAGTCCCAGATTTACGAATATTGACTGTGATTAGAAAAATTGAAGCTACACTTCAGAATTAATTGAAATTAGTAATGTATTTACTCTTGCATTATTTAAAGCTAGAATGTCAGCAAGAAGCACTTTTTCTTTCTAATAAATTCTCTGCCATACCTTAAGAATATAACATGACTTGCATGGAATACTGAGTCTTTCCAGGGGTAGGGGTTCTATAAGCTTTTATTGTATTTTGATTCTCTGGGAAACTCTACATTTCTTCCCGGGGAAATCATGAGTGTTAATGCTTTCGTCATGGGTAAGTGTGATGCAAGATACAGGCATGTGTTGCCCTCATCAAAGCTACCAGCAGGATTTCCTAGAAACCAGCAGAGTCTTATCAGACAACTACACTACAGACAGAGTGACAAAAAAGCCATAAATTGATGTTTAGTTGTCAAAACTCAGAATATTTTACAATACTTAAAGAGAACATAATTTAATTATTTCATCTCAGATATTTTATTTCAAAAATAAAGATACAATATGCGGTTTTATTGCATAATGCATTTTGAATTTCACAGTTCAAAGTTGATATGTGTTCAGAAGAAAGAGTTGACCTAGTACCATAATTGAAAGTAAATTTAACTCTGCCCGTAATTTCTGATTGAAACTCACTATCACAGTGAAGATTCAGCAAAATGTAAGGGAAATGATGGTGAAGAAAGAGCAACATTTTAGCAATCTTCTTTTAAAAATGTTATTTGTTAGGAGCTTCTGTTCAGAAAATAAATGAAAATTGTACACAATCCCAATCATACTTTGTTGTACAGAAATCTGGACTATACATTAAGTTACCTTGATTCTAAATTGACCTGGGTGCCTTTATGTCAGAGAAACTAACTGTGAGAATTTGATATTCAATATCAGTGAGCTTTTTTCCTTTTTAGTAAAATTAAATGTTTTGAATATACATGTATATATATATGATATATATATGTCTCAATGCAAAAATATCAAACAAGAAAATCACGAATGTTTTTAAAAGTACTATTTCAAACAGAATGAAACATTATATAACTATGTTTGTGTGACTGTTATGAATTGGCCCTCTCCACAGTACATTTTTTATTTTACGTTGTTACATATACATGTGTATGTACATACATAATGAGACACCAAGGATTGTCGGGGGAAATACATCATTACGAACAGTATGAATAATAATAAAGACATAAAGGGGCCCGGTCCATGTATAGATATTCCAAACTAGAACGTAAAAAAAAAGTATCTAAATTAGTCATTCTAGATCTAGAGAGTAAAGGAGAATAAATAGCACAGGATATAAGAGGCAGAGAGAGAACATGAACTACTACCTAATTCTGATAAGAAAGGGAGTGAATGTGTAAAGTCTTTCAATATCATCCTGGTTTTTGTTTGGTTTTGTTTGGTTTGGTTTTGGGTAACTCTCAGGAGTGGGAAATAGCTTAGTGGAAGAACACTTGCCTAGCATGCACAACGACACAGGTTTAATCCCCAGCACTGCAAAACATACGACACAACAATAAATTTAACAATTCTCAAATTTTAGTTAGATCTTTAACTACTCAAGAATGGACTCCATTTCCCAGCTTCACATACAGCTAACTATAACCATGTGACTAGGTTCAATAAAACTGAAAGGAAATTTCCTTAGCAAGGAATTTGGATTTGTCCATTTCTGTTTTTCTTGACCTGCACCTATGAACCAAATTTGACCCTGCAGATGTGGACCATTCCACACGTAACAGCTGGGGAAGAATGTGGCATAAAGTGGGGCCCTGAATGTCCTGATACGATATTGTCAATATCGTATCAGGCTGGATCACTCATCCTAAGACTGTTAAGTCAGAAAAATAAATCTATTTTGTCTCTGATTCTTGTTTTGGAGTCTCATGGATATGAAAAATTTCAATCTGTAAATTAATTTATACAAAAGTAAATCCTGAATATTTAAATTATAATTATTTACCTTTCTACTGATTTAAATTTTCCAGTACATTATATGAGCTAACAAGTTCTTTTGATTTATTTTATTTGATATTAATTAGGAATCTAACTATATGATTCAGAAGTAGAAAATCAAGGCTTTAGAATTCTTAGACTGGCTACTTCATGCTAAACAAACAAATAAACAAACAAAGAAGCAAATGACAACTCTTTTCAAAGGCACGTATTGCAATTCCTGTGGAGTTTTTTTTAATTTGGTCATAATTATTTCAGAGTTTTACAAACTTTCTCACTGCTCATTTGGTTACTGTCAGTTTAATGGAATACTCCAAAATGTTATACATATCGAAATGGCTCAAAATTACTTTATCTTAAAAGAAGACTTTTCTTTTTCATTTTTTTCAAGTTTTCCCCAGTAACAGAAGAGGTAGATTATTAATTCAAATCAGAGGACTTTAGCCCTCCCAGTCCTTCGATCTCAACATAATCAATAATCATAAGCTTTAGTTATGGACTGAAAGATCCAGGATTTCTAATATTGTGAATTCTTAATATAATAGGCATATTTTGCTATGAATTATATCAACATTTTCATAGCCATTACATTTTTCTTTATTTGAGATCTAAAGTAAAGGCCCATGCAATATAGTCAAAGATCATTTTAAAATAGAGTTGGAAGTTGTAACTACACACTTCATTTTATGAAATATATTCTGTAGTACCTATGATAATAGAAACCAAAATTGATCCACTGAAAAAAATCAATGATTTCCATAAATTAATTATGCAAATAAATGTCCTTTAAAAATCATTTTTATTTGATAGTTCTACCAAAAATAAATGATTAAATGTTATGTGAATACCCAGTAAGAGTTGTGTGGAAATTCTTACTATCAAAGCAACAATGAAAAAAAACATCATTTCATATTCAACTTTCCTTTTCAATCTGCAACATTCTCTTCAAAACAAATTTCATGTTATAGGATGTGTACTACAGGCCTGGAAAGGAGATGCAAATGCATAAGATTGATGAGGGTAACTAAATAAGTGCTGTACTCAACAGATGTTGCAGTCACATCTCCAGCAACAAAGGCCTGGAGCTCATCCAAGCTCCAAGCAGCAAAGTGTGTGTCTACCAAGGCCAGGCTACAGTAAGAAACCCACACAGTTCCAGGACGGTGAGCCAAAGGAGGCTGACCACTTCAGAGTTGGCAGAGAAAATGCAACATAAAATTTTGCTGGAGATCATCATTCGATATTGCAGACACTGGCTGCTGCTGGGAAACAGCAGAAAACTGATCAATTTGTTGTGCAGAAATAATGTAGTAGGTGGTTCATCTTGACCAAAGCCACAAAACAAAAGAGATCCCTCAAAAGTTGGATTTGAACACGAGTCAGTCATTGACTGGAAAAACTCCATGACATCAGATTTAAAATTAGTATCTAAAGGATGCTGACACACAGTATGACAAATTCTCATATTGCTCTCCAAACAGAAAAGAAAATGCAATGATAAATCTTTGGTAACATTGTTTTTATCAGAAGCTACCTAAATTACTTAATCTAACTTTAAGGTGTTTATGTAGCCTTGTTGTACAATTCCATGGGTAAAAGCAAGCAATAAAGACAAAAAGATTGTTTGTGATCTGGATAATGAAGATCTCTTCATACCATGCCAATAGTGTTTATTTTAGCATTATGCTCCATACAGTTAGAAATCATTTAACTTTTGAAGGTTTTTTTTTTTTTTTAAGTGTCTTTAGGGTAGAGAAAATAATAGAGGAAGTAAATTGTCAGCAGAAAAACAAGGGGTAACAATCCAGGTAAGATTTGGTAAGACTGTGATGTAACATTATGGCTACAGGGGAGGATTTAATCTTTTTCAAAACGGTGGTCTCAACAGGGCTTAGTTAATGGTAGGTATCAATTTTTATGATAGGGTCCCTCTAAATATGGATGGTGCCAAAAATCTGATGAGACAATGTAGATTTCTAAAGAACTACGTTCTCTTGTAAGTCTTGGTGTTTTCAACTAACTAACTGAATCTATTGCACCTGCTTGCCTATGGAGCTCTAACCCAAAATACCCTGTACTATACATAGTTACATATATATACTTATATGTGCATTTATACATATGTAATTTCATAAATAATGACTATACATTTAAAGAAAAAAGAAAGAAAGAAAGAAAGAAAGAAAGAAAGAAAGAAAGAAAGAAAGAAAGGAAGGAAGGAAGGAAGGAAGGAAGGAAGGAAGGAAGGACGGACGGACGGACGGACGAACGAGGGACCTGAAGGTTATTACTTCTTTTGTTGTAAATAGAAAAGTGATCTTATTGCTGATATGCTAAATAGTCTAAGGGTTCTTTGTCTTGCCTTTTTGACCAGTGCTCCTGCTTCAAGCTGTTCAGTAACAGAAAGCCAAACTCCAGTTCCTAACAAGCAATTTAACAGTTTAGCAGCTTTATAAAGATCTGTACACAAGTTTGCTTCACAAAACTGCCCAGTCTGGCATATTTTCTACTCCTCGATTCTAATTTACTATCGAAAATTTGTTGACTTTTCTTAACCAGAAAACCTCAGGGAAAAAAGAAGAAGCCTTGCAGGGAAAAAGATAATCCAATTATTTTTGTCCACTACCTGTTTACATATCTTTCACACTTGAAAGGTAAATGTTCAAAGTTCTTGACATATGAACAAGACAACTTCCCATGTTTTGTGTTTTAGCTTTCTATATTTTTGAATTTTAACTTTCTATGTCTTGAATATTTTTGTGTCCCTCCTAAACAACAAAGTAAGTTTTTTCCTACTTCATGATATTAGTAAAAGTAATAACTTGATGAATGCATACCTAAGAGGAAGACATGATTCAATAAATAAGAACAAAGCAAGTATTTTTTCCAGCATTCTATATTTTGTAGAATATCCTCAATACCTTTCATCTTTTCAATATTAGGGCACCAAATTTCCTCTAGTGTACACTGAACATTTCTTGAAACCAAACAAATATTTCCTGAGGATTACTTCATTCTACTATTTTTGGTGATAGCTTTACTTTTACATCCATCTAATCTAAAGACCCATAAATTATATTCTAATACATATTCTGTGTCAAGTAAGCAGTCATTCTACACTTTAAAAACAACATACTATGAAATAAGAAAATAAAGTAGCATAAAAGAAATACATGACAAGAAATATAAAAAGTAAGCAGTTCACAAAATTAACTGTAATTAAAATGATTCTTATGGGGCTGGGGATTTAGCTCAGTGATTAGAGTGCTTGCCTTGTAAGCACAAGGGCCTGAGTTCGATCCCCGGCATCCACCAAAAAAAATAAATAAATAAATAAATAAAATAAAATGATTCTTACAGGACCAATTTTTGGTTTTCTTCTTCTTACACATTTCTCTACTGCTTATGATCAGCACCCCTATATTTGTTTTGCATCAGCTAGACATGATAGTCTCATTTCATTATCATGTGGGATAGATATTAAAATACATGGATTTATAGTCACTAAGAGAGACCCTAAATTTCTCTCCATACTGCATCAGGAACTCATGTTCCCTGCCTTTCCACTGCTACTCTGTCATCCTTCTTATGGAAAGCAAAGTGACTCAAAACTTTTGGTTGTCTCTTGGTCACACACAACATGGGTAGCGAGATACTTAAGGAGTTGATACAGCATAAAATCTGTGGCCAAGAGACTAGAGCCACCTGAGTGGTAGGAACCACCCTGATCAATCTTCCCCTAGGGGAGGAGGAGGGCCACCACTGGAAAATGTGGAGAGCTAGAGATTATAACTGCTTCTCTTTTTTAAGGGTCAAAAATTGTACTAAGAAACACTTCCATCACTCTTACATCTGGCATGAGATAACCAGAGTTAAGTTTGTTTTGATGTGATTCACTCCTGCTTCTTTGTTCCCTTGAGCAGGACTTTTAGAATATTTGTCCCTCTGCATCCATATATGTAATTATATACTTAAAATAACTTTTATTTACTTCATTTGAAAGAAACTGTATTGTAAAAATAAATCAAGGATCCTTCCCATTTTCCACTTTTGATATACAGAATCTATGCAACTGTGGCATTCCTCCTATGGTCTAAGGTATAACTAGGAAAACAGAATATAAGTCTAAAAAATTATTTTGTGACAAAATTTGATTACAACAACATAGTTTAAAATGAGATGACTATGTACTTAACTTGCTACACCTCTTTTGCCTCTGTATATTTTAGTTTTCTCACCTGTAAATAAAGCTAAGGATTGTACCAATGTCACAGGATTGATATGCAGATAAATAAATATACAAAGTACTTAAAACAGCGACTAGAATGTATGAAGTAATCTTTTTTCTCATAATATCTTATTATGAGCTACAGAGAAACCTTCAGATAGAAGGTATTAGGGACTCAGTAAATATTAGCTATTATTATCACCCTCTATCTGAAGGTCTCTCTGTAGCTCATGATAAACTATTGTGATAAAACAAATTCCAAGAACTCAAGAGGAATGAAAGATCATAAGTGACCCTGAATCCATCTAAGATATGGAAATAAAAATCCTCCAACTGCGTCCCTCTTAAATAGTGATGAATTATTTACGAAATGTGGGTTATTATGGTGTTGAGAAAGATAAATGAGATGTAAGGGAACTATACAATATAAACAATATAATCTATTTTTAAATCTTAATAGCAGAGCCTTTTATATTTTCCTAAGACCAACACAATAATCTCTGCAAGTCTGAAGCATCAGGTATCACAGAAAGTCAAACAAAATAGGTAGAAGGGGGGAACTGGCAGAAGAAACAGAAATGCGAAGGATTGTTGTATAATGGCAGGAACCTTGCAATTTCTTGTGACTGAGCCTCTTACCCTGGTTCATCTCTAGATTCAGCAGACAAAATCTAAGATAAAAATATTCTTAGATATTGTGTGAAACACCATTTGCTGAAAATAGATATCTGTATCCATATATCTATATTGATGATATAGTAAGATCTCTTAAAATGCACTGATGTGTACTTAGAAAAACCAATGTATATTAGCAAATATGTAATAAGTATTAATGTATCTTAGCAAATATGTAATTTGTGTTATTAAAAGACAGTGTGTTTCTAAAGTGGAAGGTGTTTGTGAAAAATAGGAATTCTTAAAGCCCACAAGAAATTAAAAAGGAAGAACACTTTCCTGTGGGACAGGGAAATGAGAGAATAAAGTACCAAATTCAATCCTTGAAAGCACATAATTCTACCGCAAGAAAGCCCTGCTGTTTCCAACCACACAGGTATAAACAATTAGGCTAAGTCGTGTTTTGCGGAGCTAAACACACGTGTTTTCTAGGAGAAAAGGAACACAAAGCACGTGTGACACAGGATGAACCCAGCCATTTAGAGAAGAGATTACTAACATCCAGTACTAACTACCAGTACAAGCAATGGTCGCTGAAATATGAACCATAAATAAATATTGATAAAAATTGAGTATTGGATAATGCAACAGAGAAATAAAAATGACAGGAACATACTTTCCTATCTTTGTGATCCACATAATTCAACTTTAAAATCTAAAAATATAGGGCCAGGGATTAAGCTCAGTGGTTAGAGTGCTTGCCTAGCAAGCACAAGGCCCAGAGTTTGATCCCCAGAAAAACAACAACCACAACAAACCCATATATATATATATAAAAATATAAATATATATATATATATATATACATACACACAAACATACATACATACACATGTACAAATATAAAGGAGACAGATGCTCCTCAAATATGAAGGGATCAAGAGACAGAGGTTAGGGAATGAAAATAAGTAATTAGGATGTGTTATATACATGAACGAACTCCCCACAAGAAATGTAAATATTAAGTACTGCAAATGTGCTAATAAAAATTTTAAAATTACAAAAAGAAATACATACAGATATATTTTTGATACAGGGATTTCAAGCAAGCGCTTTGTCCATGCTGGACAAGCACTCTGCTACTAAACCATTTTCCCTAGTCCAAAAGTTTTCTGTTTAAGGGGTAAAACATTATACCATTTGGGCACTGTTTTTCAAAAGTTATACAGATATTTTAGAAAGAATCAAATGGGAAACTATTAGAATGTCAGAAATATTTGCATAATTTCATGAGAAATCAAGAAAAGAATTAAGGGTAATTTACTAATTTCGGGGATATTTAATGATTGTAGTACAATTTAAAAATTTAAATTGCAGTTTTTCCATTCTTTTTTGGTTATTTGACCCAAAATATCTATCACAAGGCCCCTTATACAAATAGCTCTTACTTGCTTCAAATTATATATTATTTCTGCACTTTCTCTTTTTCTTTTCTGAGAAACCCACAACACTTCTGTTATGATGTTTTGGTGACAGATAATAACAAGAATCTTGACTACATCTTGTATCCTGTAACTTAGAAATACATACAAGACATTAATTAGAAGATAAATTTTGAACTTCTCTGTGGTCTGGTGATTTGTTAGTGCCTTGTAATCAATACAATAGTGTCTTCTATCAATACAAGGCTAGTGTGGGGAATGCTTCAAAGGTTTTACTGCCTCTCCAGAACTTTGGAGAAATTCTGGAGAAATTACCTGAGAAATTGGCACTAGAGTAATCCATTTTTCAAGATAAAGCATGCCAACAAATTCCAGGGCATGAGAGCACAGCCTGAAACTGCTAAATAAGCAGCACAGATTCTACTCTTGTTTCTAGAAGAGATGGCCTGACCAAGGATGATAGTGAATGAGAGAGAAAAAAGGAGAAATAAAGTATGTGCCTGGGAATTTTCTGTGACATAAGGAGAGAAATGCTGTAGGGAAATTCCACTTTCTCTATTAAATCAAAATATTTATGATGATGTGGATACATCTCATAAAACCATAGGATGGTTTTATATCGCTAGCATGAGTGTTTTACTCAGCATTCCTTGGTACATAAGAAACTTGATATATATTTGGGAACCAAATTTATATGTGTTACGTTGCTATGTATTATACATTGCAAAATCTAATTGTGATTTTGACTTCACAACATACATAAACTGGGAAATAGAAAAGGGTATAACTTCTAGTAGTAGTGCATAACGTGGTTACAGTATCTAAATTGTTGTCCTGTTTTTAATTTCTTTAAAAAATTAAGGAATTTATGCAGATCATTAAGTGATAAGATGACTTTCTCTGCAATTCCAGGTGAATACATGGCAGCAATGGCAAAAACTGGAAATGTAATGCAATGGAGGTGTGAGCTAGACTTCCCTGTTAATCTGATGACCATTACCCCAAGGTAAAAAAGACGTATTTCTGATTTTGAGAACCATCTTAGGGAATAATAAAAAATGAAATATTGTCTCTAGGGTGTGATCAGTAAGTCTCTCTTCATTCTACCTGTTCCCTTCTCCACCTCTGAGTAGAATTTCTGACCTTGATTATAAAGATTCTAGGTTACAATATCAGAACAATATCCCAGGGATGCTAGCTTACATGAGGAATAAGTGGCCCAGGTCAGGTTAGGTTTAGAAACAGGAAGTACTCCCTTGCTCTTGATTTGGGTGGTGGTGAGTATTTTTTGTTGTTGTTGGCTTTGTCTTCTCTTTTGGGGTTTCATACTTTAACCTTTTTCTGGAACTGGATATGGACAATAAAATTTAGGTTATTTTCTTTGTGGTGGAAAGTAGCTGTGTTCAAGGCCTTTCCCCTAGAGTACCCAGGATCTTCTTCCCCAAAAAGGAAATGAAATTATTCCTATGATACAAATCCCAGGTTGCACACACGTATTTATTACTAAAAAGAAGCAGTTGCACACCTGGCTTTTTTCTCTGTTCATGTAGGTGCTAAAGAAAACCACTTTTTAATACAAACTAAATTTGGAAAATATAACCTTGTATAGTTTTTAAACAACTATAATTCAGCAGTTGCAGTACAATGAATGGACTAGCAGACTGGTGTAGTTACTTGAATATTTGCAATGTTAAAAATAATTATTTCAAAAGTTCACTAAATGTGTATTTAATCATAATAGCTTTATTGTTCCCCTTCAGAGTACTCTAAGTCAGATGGCATCACACATGCAACAGATTATAGCAGTCAAGCCAGTTAAAATTATATACAATTAACTTAAACTATCTTTAATCTCAAATGTAAATAATTGTGAAATTTTTCTTTTATTTTCCTAGCATCTAATGTAAGTAAATATAGACAAAATATTGTCACTTTATCATTATCATAATTTTAAAGACAATTATTATGTTATTTAAGAAATATATAGGGCTGGGGATTTAGCTCAGTGGTTAAAGTGCTTGCTTTGCAAGTACAAGGACCCGAGTTTGATCCCCAGCACCAAAAAAAAAAAAAAGAAATATATAAATTTATGATGTATAAGGCCTTGTCACATGATACATTGTTGAACCTCAGTTTGATTTATGAACCAATCAGAAAGCAATCTAGTATATTACACATTGATTCAAATAACTTATTTTTACTATTCAATTATTTTACACAGCTTCTTAAAATCTTTGAACACACCATTTCCCTAAGGTCCACCTTGAACAGATGTGCTGAAGTACATACATACCCATATGTACACACATGGATATACACAAAATTAAAAGCATGCAATGTGTATAGTTAATCACTTATATTCCTTCTGTTTTTCCAAGTAAGACAATAAGTACAGCATGATCTACCAGGCTCCACTGACCTAAAATGTACATTTTATAGAGGCATAGAGGTCAACTTGTTACAACCCAAACTTTTATGTCACAGAAAAGAAAGGACTGGTCATACTGATTTTCTTACAGGGGGAAATGTTTCCAATTTTATCAGTTATGTCATATGAATTATACTAAGGACACATTCTTTGTTTCTTTTAAGAAAAGTAAAAATTTAAAATTAACATTTTCTCTATGTTTATTTTCCCTAATTAGATTTTTTTAGAAAAAATATACTGTATCCTACATCAATGGGATTATTTTATAGATAATGTGCTAAAAGGTGTTGAAAGCACTGTCTTTGTATTTACTTGACACTATACCTTCTTAATTAAAACCACATTGATATAAGAAACCTCTATGTGAAAATGGAAGGTTTGTTTTAGCTTTGCATTTTCTCATATTTGTAGTCCTCCATTTCCTCTTTAAAGTGCAAAAGATGAAATAATTTTTTGTGGTTCTCTCTATTTTTGACATCTTGTAACATGAACAAAAATGAGTTTACTTCAATTGTGTGTACTTATCACGTGATACAGTCAAACAGCATATATGTAGAAATAAAAGGGTTTCTCCTCTTATTTATAGGAAGGCCAAAGGCATTAAGCATTTCCTTTTATTTTTATGTTCTTATGCTCTTCTGTTTTTGAGTAACAGAATTAAAAAATATTTATCCACATAATATTCTCTCAGTAGGAGTAAAAGGTGCTTTAGAGGAACTGTAGTCCATCTCCTCCCACAATCCACATTCTCCTTTTCCAAAGCCAATCCAAATAAACATTCAGTCCACATAACAACAATATCCAGGTATATTTACATGGGCCCCAGACAATTCCCTGAGCCCTCTGTTCAAAAAAAGATGTTAGCCTCTAACTCCCATATTGATTCTCGTATTGTTACAGTATAACTTGACAATGTGCTACATGGTAGTATCAATTATACTGACTTGTTTCTTAATATTTGGAAATTAGAAGTATATCAAGTTGCTAGGCCAATGTCTTCACTTGACAGGAGAAAACCTAGCCCAGCTTACCTCTCATGGGTCACAAGGACTAACAGTAACAAGGAGAGGAAAATCCAACCCATTTTCCACAATCCCCTGGGTGGACACTGTTAATTGTGTTGATTCTTTATTCATTTTTCTTTGATCAAAACATTTTGAAAGAATTTGAAAAGCTCATAGCAGTTAAGTTCTACATTGTTGCATTGTAACAGTGGAAATTTGTTCTTTATTGCTGCCAAACTACTTTTGAAAGGCCTAATTACAACCCAGTAGTTGTAAAGAAACTGCAGTTATATACGCAAGGATACAAATAAGTTGAAATGACATTGAATTTAAGATGAAATTGTTTTCATCTAAATTTCATCACAACTTTTAAAATTAGCACTATTGAATATATTTATCTTATTGTTTGCATTGTTAAGAGTTTATTAAATTAGGTATAGATGTACATCCTAAAACTATTTCTAAAATTAAGGTAATCTCTCCAAACAATAGAGGAAAGTTGCAGTAAGTCATTTCTTATATTAAGTGTGAGATGTGGATGGATGGATGGATGGATGGTTATAGACACAGACATTCCTTTTAATTGTACAATTTTGAAAATCACTTATTTCAGAAATTTCTAAAATAATTACACACATAGGTAAATTTTAAATATGCAAGATGCATTTCAGGTTACCTATTCTTAAATTATCATGTGAATTCTGTCTATTCACCATCTTTACCGTAGTGGTTTCAGAAATACAGAGATATCCAAAGTTACATTAATGACACTTCTCTAGCCACAAAACAGTTTATACCAGTGGATCTACAATTATCATGTCCACTATTATCCATTCCTGAAACTGCAGCATAGTGCAGCTGATTCTTCGATAACCAGCAATATTTTACTGCTCATTACACTCTGCATCACTGAAGTACAATGTCATTTGCAGAACTCTGTCTGCATACACTTGGGCACATGCATTCTACTGGTCACACAGAGTGACAATCTACTGACACTGCATACAGGGAAAAACAAAATAATTTCTACAATAGTTCAACCTGCCATGGCATGTAATTAACTTTGCTTTACTTTCTAAATAATGTGTCTTAAGTAAATGATCATCATATCCAGAGCTCCATCAAATATAAGACCATGTGGTCTATAAAAATCTTTATGTTGCTATAGTTACAGGAGTTGACTTGTAAATTCTATGTTAATATTAAAGGAAAAATCATGTATGTTTCCCTTCACCAATTGCAACTGTAAGCAAATGCAGGTACACAGCACTTTATTAGTAAGAACTCCTTTAGTAAGCACACGTTAGAGGAATTAATCATTCATTCCCTGCAGACTGCTTATGTATTTCATCGGGCCATTATCTGATCTGAATAACAAGAACAATTGCATAATACAACACATTACCGCTGACACTAGCAACTTTCTTCTTTCAACTTCAAAGTTGCAACTCCATCGGTATAGCACAGAAAGCTGGTGGCAAAAACAATTTAATCACCTCATCTTGGTTGGACTTTTTTTAATCTATCATTATATTAATAGTCATCAAATAAGTATGTAGGTTTTACTAGAAAAAGCCTTCATTCAGGCTATTTTCCCTAGCACTATGACATAATAGAGACAGAAGTGTGAGGTTAGTTTTGATATTAATTACAATTATAATTATTTGCTTTCAGAAATTCAAACAGGATGAATCATTTTCCCCTTTTTCCTTATTGTGATAAGATATATCCTGTAGTAAAAAATATATATAAGAGAAGGTTTGAACTACTCTTAAATTTGGCTACTATGAACAATGTTTCCTTAATTTTTCGGTATTTTTCTCAAATATCACTTATCCTATCTGAAATTTGAGGTCACAATGAATAGAGGTCATATGTTCTAACCAAAATCTGATCAACCAAGGACTTCAAAATAAATTCCTTTTAAATCAATAACAGAAATAGCAGCCGAGAATAGTAATACCTCTAAAACTACTTATTATTTGGATAAGAGATAAAGTCATTTTCAAGAAACAATGACATATCTTTCCCCAAATGAGGTCTTTCTATGATAACTTCTTGTCAACAAATCACCAATCCTACTGGTCCTATCTCATCACTCTGAAAACTTACGTCCCAAAATATTCAAAGCTTTGAACACTGAATAATCATAATTCCAATAAACTGTTACATTTTTAACTATTATTCTTTAGTTTACTCTTACAGTTTTTAAAAACTGCTCAATGAATGGAGCTGCTTTACATATTTGAATTAATACACAGATAAAATATTCAATTTGCCATTATCAACAATTAAAAATGAGAAAATCTTTAGGTATTATTTGGAAAATAAGCTGTTTCACTGAAAAGAACTTCTCTATGAGATCAGCAGTTGTAATTCTCAGGTTTATAACTTTTGTTCAGTTGCTATTAGCAAAATATGTTTTACTTTGAGACAAAAAATTGAAAGTTAAAAATAAACTTTCCTAATCACTGTCCTATACTTGTCAATATCAGTGCTATCGTGTCAAATAACTGAATGCGTTAATAAGTTTTATCTAAATTGCAATTTCTACTGTACCTACTGTAACAATGCAAGAAGAATTAGATTCGGAATCCATTTGGCAGTGATAAAGAGAAAAAATGCTGAAATCTTATTGATTCTCTCTGTGCAAAACAAACTGACTCAACTATATTTTTCCTGACATAACACAAAGGTTTTATTTAGATATTACAAAGCATCAGCCAATGTTAAACTCCACATCTTTTTTTAGGATACCATTAACCCTTGCACAGAGAAAGGAAGCCTGTCCTACTTGTTTCCAAAAGAATGCTGCAGCCACTGACTTGGTGAGGTTGGCCTCAAGAGAATTAACGCCTGAAAAAAGTTTTGCAGCAGAGATGTTCAGACTTGGGAGACACCTTAACCCTGACAGTGGAGGCTGAGCTGTCACAGTCTATAACCTGCTGTGTCAAAGTCCTGCTCTCGTCTGTGTGCTGTCTGTCGCCCTTTTCCGAGCACCTTCACATTCCCTCTCCAATGGAAATTCATTCAAATCTTCAAGTAGGCTGGTTCTAGGATTTCCTCCCCATATTATAGTATCTGTTATAGGTAGGAAGACATCTCAAGAGGACGTTCATCTGGTCTTTGAAACCATCTCTATTAGCTTTCCCTTGACCCATTTTTCAAATGTTCTTCCTAACTGAAGATGAAACAACTAATCAACTGAAGTCAAAGAAGGGTGGAAGTTGGGGTGGATTAGGGTTAAGGTTGAAGGTGGCGGGGAAAGTGACCGGCAGGGGAGGAATCCCCCAGCTTCTTCTAAGCGTCCGCCCTCAACATCTCAGACTCAACCAGCGTCTTCACAAACCAGGCTTCCCACAGCCCCGAACAATAAGCGCTTAAAAATCAGATTCCCAGCAAGGCTGCCCATGCAGAAGTCTTTTAAGTCCTCCTCCTCCAACAAACGAACACACAAAAACACTCAGCAAACCACTTCTCAAATAGGAGCTACTTAAGTTATATAAGTCAAGTTCTTCCCTGGTCAAAGGAAGAAGCTGCCCACAGCCCCGGGAGCGGCACCGCGCCCGCCACGCTCTGGACACCAGGCACCCGGCAGCAGTTTACTTACTAAAGCAGCCGCGCCACTCCGCCTCGGAAACGCTGAGGAGTCTTCTCTTCTCTCCTACCAGTCAAGCCGAGAAGTGTCTTTCTATTCCACACAGGCCCAGAATAAACTGCAAAAAAATAAAAGGCGAGGATGGTAGGGGCACACCCGCCGGCAGGCTGGCTCGGGGGCTGCCTCGCCGCCGTTGCTAATTGTTCCCAAAGTGGGATCCCCCTTTTCCCGGAAGGAGGAGGCGACGGCAGAAAGCACCGGGGCGCTCCGAAAGCTCGCGTGGGTCCGGCGAGCGCCCGTGCAGCGGGAGTAGCCGCCTCGCCGCCGCGGCCGCCGTCACGCAGGGGGGAGGCGGAGGGAGGAGCAAGGGCCGGCGGCGGAGCCTCGTGCAGCCCGCGCCCTGCGCCCCTCGCCCGCAGCTCCACGCGCGCGCCCGCCCGGCGCCGGCCGCAGCCCCGCGCTCACCTGCGTCTCCGTCGCCAGCCACTTGATGGCCGCCGGCGGAGGGCGGCGCGCCAGCTGGGGCGGGAGCGGGACGGCCCGCCCCACCCGAGCCGCCGCCGCCCCCCGGCCGGGCGCGGCGCCAGGCTCCGCGCCGCCCGGTGCGCGTGGGAGGACGCCGGCCGGGCGCCGCGACCGCCCGACGCGCGAGGACCCGAGCGCGGGTGGAGCCCGCGCGCCTCGCCAGGTGCTCGCGCGCCCTTCCTCGGTGGTTGTCGGCGGAGGAAGGCGCCCGGGAAGGCTTACGGGGTGGAGGGCTTCGAAGGTGAGGGACTGAGGTTTAACTTGGGTGCACCTGGTGTTCCGGGAGAGCCCGCCTGGCGAGCTGGCAAGGGCAGAGGTGGCCGGAGCGAGGAACGCTCCTCAGCCCGGATACTGGGTGGACGTAGTTTTCTTTTGGGGCGCAGGGCAGTTTGGCTGGGCGTGAGAGAGGGCGGTGGGGCTCTGCCGCGGGGTTGTTAAAGGGAAATCCTGTAACAGAGTTGCCGGAAAGCAGCATGATACAGGGAGGACGTGGACAGGTTGAAGAGGGAGAGGTTCGTCCACACCTCCTGGGCAGGGCAGCGAAGCGCCGCACAGGGTTACTACAGACTTGGGGACCCGGGGGAGGGGAACGACGCCCTCAACCCTTCTTAACAAACTATAAATGGGAACTGGCGGCAGAGGGTGAGCAGGGTGGGAGAGACCCAGCCGCGAGCTTTTACCACTTTACCATCATTTATGTCTCATCAGAGCATGCAGCTCTAGGCAACAAATGCTCTGTCTCCTGCTAAGGAGAGAGCAGTGTCGCACGTTGATGCTTAAGAGAAAAAGCCAAAATAATTATCCCGCTGGTCATGTGCAAACACAGGATTCCAGGTACCCTTAGAACAAAGGTGTTGTAAGCACTCTGGAAATTAAAAAAAAAAAAAAAAAAGCTGTGAGACATCTGCTTTCCTTATGTGTTCATGATCTAATAGCAGAAATGTCACTTTCTCCCAAAAAGAAATAAAGCTTCAGCTGTATAGATGGCATTTTCCCCAGGGTCCTTTCACCGTGTTGTGTAATGCCTGTTCCATGGCTTGCTCTGTCCCTTTGCTGTTCGGAAGAAACCCTTTTGTTAAACCCATCCTCTCCCAAACTCGCCGTTCAGCCTCCTTAAAGCCACCGAGCTCACCCATCAAGAAGGTTCACGTGCACAGTCACTTAAAGGTATTCTCGGAAATAATAGCATATAAATCAAAAGACACATGTCGTGTGCACGTGTGTGTGCACACGTTCAGTTCATGTCTGTAATTATACAAAGCACTTGCCCCTCTTATGATGTTGTCTGTCCAAAATGATGACTAATTATTATCCTCTCTCCTTCTCCCTTCCCTTCCTCCCTTCTTCTCCCTCTCTGCACCATCGCATACCATTCACTACTGTCTCAGCGCCTTCCTGTTAGTGTTCAATAATGGTTTCACGTGAACTTTCTGTTAGGCAGCCTCTGACTACCAACAGGGAGTTGAAGCTGATTGGTAGGAGGGCGGCCGGGCTCAGTGATACTGCTTTGTTTCCTGTCATCTCTCACTCATTACATACACTACTGTACTTAATGCCAAATGGCAGCAGAAATGATTTCCTCCCTTGCTATCTATAATGATATATTTACTCTCCCCCTGGAAACATATATAATTAATAATAAAAGAAATGATGCATCTTGGGACCACCGAAGAGCAGATGGATGCTGATACAATGGTGTTAGTCACCTTTTCTGTTGTTGATGCTGCAAAGACAACGTGCCCACTTTTCCCTTTCTGCTGCTGCCTCCTCTGGGTTAAGCAAAGCATTTGGCCCTTTCACTGTGTTCTCTTTTCCATCCTTCCCTTGACAATAGTTTGTATATTTTAAATAAAGATTTCATTCTGCCAACCCGCAGGAAGCTTTTAACAAGATGCAGCTGAGCGTGTCGATATCTTATATCTTTTTACTGCTGTATGGGGGTGTTCTGAACTTGAAACTCATCTCCACTTCAACTTAATGCTGGCATCTTGCAGAGACAGTGTTCCCTGGGGCTGATTTACTCGGCCTTCTACACAAGTCTTCTTTGGTGCCACAGGAAAAACACAGGACATGGAGAGCAAGGAAGGGTGAGTGTTGTACTCAATCCCCTTCCTGCTGCACCCCACTCCACTTAGTAGCACCATAAGCGTTCATTGTGATTAGCTTGCTGTAAAGATTTTATTATTGATTACCATCCTGAGAATTGAATTGAGATATCTTTTCTGAGGGTGATTCCACCAAGCCCGAAGAGTTAAATCTAACCACATACCTGTTTCTCCTGTAACATTACAGTTTTTTTTTCTCCTTCAATCAAATGGCAGATTTACATGTTCTCTTTAAATTATGGCTTTATCTTTTACTTTGAGAAGTCAGTAAAATGTTTAAATTGATTATCAGTGAACCATGTATTTAAAACAATAATAAATGTAAAACAGAGATAAACAAAAAGAAGAAAGTGTAACAGGGCAAAATGGTCCTTAATCTGAGTTTCTTTTTGGGATTCCCTTTATCTCATCACATTTTTTCACTTACTAAAAATTCATTTAGCTTTGTTAAATTTAGACTTGTAATTGATTTTAGCAGCCTGGTCTAAATAGAAGAATGTCCAAATTTATGTTTCTACTTTGGGTTGTTTGAGGGAGATAAGTACATTCCTTCTTGTCTCCATTTTAAAATTAGGTTTATCACTACATCAACAGCCTCTGCAAAATAATAATTTCCTGTCCTAGTAAATTGCTTAAATATTTTAATAGGATCATGCAGAAATATCCTTATTATAGAGCACTCCATGTTTTGGAATTGAAAATAATGAGGAAGAGCTCAATAATTGTATTAAGGAATATAAGAAAAGCACAAAGCTGTTAACAGGCAGCCAATGATCTAAGGATGACTCCATGCCACTTCAGGGGTGAGTTTGAGTTCTAAACATAATAGTCTCCCCTTGTCCATGGATTTGCTTTCCCTGGTTTAGTTGCCCACATCTATCCATAGTCTTAAAATATCAATTTATGTCTTGATTCTTTCAAAAGAGAGACCAAAGTCACATAGGTTTATTACAGCATATTGTTATGATTGTTCTACTTTGTTATTAGTGTTATTCTTTTATTACTGGATCTAATTTATAAATTAGAGATTGTTAATAGGAAAAATATAGTATATATTATATAGACATCCACACATGAAGAATTGTTTCCTTCTGAGGAAGAGGTAGACTATTGTAGTAGCTCCTCACAATTGGCCATCTTTGTTTATTGTTGGGTTTTTTCCCTTCAGTCTGCAGAAATAATGTGCATAAAATTTATCCTCCCTTATCTGCAACTTCCCTTTTAAAGTTATGCCAACTGGCAGAAACTACAAATAGAGACAATTTGATATTGATAATAATTTGGAAAATCATGCCCTTAAGGAGTCCAGTTGCTCATATTATTGCATATGGAACAAAGATGATTTTCTTCTCTTCAAGCTTTTATTTGGTCAATGAAGGCACAGTTCTAATTTGCCAAGTAGAGCTAATTTACCTGATTTGTTTGCTCCCAAGATAACTGCTTGGGAACCCTTATAAAACAACGAAAAAATTATCATATAATCATCCAATTTAAGGAGTCTTAATAAATGGGATCATGTTTGTTGTAATTTTGTTTTCAAGATATGGATGTTATCCCACTGAGGTCACCACGTGGCTAATGCTAAATTGTACAACATCTAAACATTTTGGAAAAATAGATTTTTATGTAGTATATATTTCTGTTCTTATTTATTTCATTGGTCATTTTCATCCTAACCCTTCTATTCCCAATCCCAGGTCTATCAGGTGATTTTCTATATGCCCTTGAAGTTTATATTTAGAAATTATATCAACCTGGTTCCTGTTACCCCTGGTTTCTGTTTAGATTTGTCAATGAAGAGATCTGGAAGAGGACAGGAGGAAAGGCAAGGTCATTCTTGCCCCCTTTCATGCACTCTGCTTGTTCCTGGCAGGGCCTGCATTTCTGTAAGGATATAGTCCTTTTTTGCTACCACTGTCTACGACTCTGTATCATACTTGTCTCCAACAGATGTATTTTATCACTTGTTCTTTCAGCTTTCCACTGTGTCAACAATTAGGATACTCAGAATCCCTTATAGATTCCCTTAACCCAACTATTCTTCTGGAAAGTATTCCTCATGTAAATTTTTTTCAGAATTACTCTCAATTTGCCTTCGGTTCTCTCAGGGTACCCTGAAAGATAACATTTATTTTATTTAAATTCAAAATATTCAGAGATAAATTTAAATACCTAAAGTATAATAAGTATATTCTCTACTGGGCATAGAGTTGCCCAAAGATTAACATTATTCTAACAAAAAATAACTAACATACTACAAGAAAATATTTGATTGTACAGCTTTGTTAGTTAATTTTATTTGTAAACTTGAGTGGACTGAGGAATGCCCAAATAGCTGGTAAGACATTATTTCTGAGTATGTCTTCAGAGTGTTTGCAGAAGGGATAAGCATTTGAATCTGTAGAAAGAGTAACATGCACTCTTATCAATGTGGGTCGGCATCATCTAATCCATTGAGGCCCACACTGGGACAAAAACTAGAGGAAACTCATGGTTTCCCCTTCTCCCTCCCTCTCTGCCTTTTCTGCTCCCTCCTTGAGCTGGAAAGTTGGGGTATCCATTTTCTTCTGGCCCGTAGGGCTTTCATATGCTGGGACTTACACCATGGGTTCCCCCAGGTCCTCAGACCTTCAGTCTCTGGCTGAGTTGTACCACGTTTCCTGGATTTTCCAGCTTACAGACAGCAGATCATGGAATGTCTCAACTTCTATAATTGCATGAGCCAAATCCCATGATAAATCTCTTATATATCTGTATCTATATACTTGTACATACAATGTCTTCTTAGTTGTGTTTCTTTAGAGAACCTTGGCTTCTACAACAGCTTATCTATAGCTAGATGATAACAGTAGATTAACATTCCTCAGAGGTGTGCCATGTGTCTACATATTAAATGATCCAAACTAATCAAAATTATAAAACTACCTCAGTTTTTTAAAAAGTCTATATTTTATGTTATCTAATTGTAAAATATAATAATATATATTTTGAAGGCTAGTATTTACAAGTCAATGAAGCACACTGTGATTTGTAAACCACTAATTTTCACCTGTTTCAGAAATTAATAAGCAAGGAAAACTGTATGTATCCATTTCTTCATTTATTAAGAAAAAACAATAACGAGAATAATAACCCCAAAATAATTGTCCCCTGTGTATCCTACAGATAAGAGTATCCGCCAAATTTAGGAATGTAGTCCTCCAAAGTCTTTACACAAACATTTGAAGTATATAAATTAAAAACTAGAGAAAGTTTTTTTTTTTTTTAAAGTTACATATCCATTTCAGACACCTATTTTTGGATAGGGTCTTTAAATTTGGAGGGGGTTGATCTTTTTTGAGTTCTTTATATATTCTGGATGTTAGACCTTTGTCTGAGGAACAGCTGGAAAAAATTTTCTCCCACTCTGTGATTTTTCGCCCTACTCTATTAGTAATTTCTTTTGCCATGCAAAAGCCTCTTAATAGGATGTGGTTCCCAAGCATCAATTCTTTGAATTGTTTCCAGTGCAGTATGAGTTGGAACCCTCCTCCACTGTTGGTGGGAATGTAGACTGGTCCAACCACTGTGGAAATCAGTGTGGAGATTCCTCAGAAAACTACAACTAGAGGTTCTATTTGACCCAGCTATTCCTGTGCTGGGTATCTTCCCAGAAGAATTAAAATCATCATATCACAGTGATATATGCACAACCATGTTCATAGCAGCACAGTTTGTAATAGCTAAGTCTTGGAAACAACCTAAATGCCCAACAACTAATGAGTGGCTAAAGAAGATGTGGTTTTTCTACACAATGGAGTACTACACCGCCATAAAAAAGGATAAACTAGAGTCATTTGTATGTAAATGGATGTTCCTTGAGAACATACTATTAAGTGAAATAAATCAGACACTTATTAGTACACATCAAATTGTTTCTCTGATATGAGAAACCATAAGTGTAAATAAGGACAAAGGGGTAGAATAGATATTATGTTT